>PVIH01014385.1:0-54038 GCA_004025045.1 Sigmodon hispidus | reverse complement strand
AGATTCAATAATTTTTATTTTTAAAATAAATGTGTTGGGTATTTATTAATATGAAATAAGAGAGGACAAAGTGTAATATCAATTTGCCTTATAATTGAATGTTACTTGGTGATTTTATGAAAAAAACACTTTAATCAACCAACTGAACACTCTTGGATGTACTGATTATTAAAATATCATTGCTTTGAACTTGTAGGCTTACAGCACATATTAATATTAGGATAAAATAACAAGCATGCATTCTGTAACATGAAGGATTCAACGTACTCAGTTTCATTTATTTAGAGTAGCTGGGTAAGGGCTTCAAAGTATGAGTGCTTGTCGGAAACATAGGTAGTGAGTTTAGATCTTGTCCATTGAAAACTTTACTTTAGTGTAGTTACTATCACACATGAAATATGTGTTTTAAGTGTTTTAAAATGTTTGTGGTAAAACAAATATTTGCATTGCTAAATGAAACAAAAATTCATCTATTTTAAAGCATATTACATTTATTATAGAAGAACACAATGAGAATTCTCTCAATTATAACTAATTTTTTTAAAATTTCATATTTTTTATTATGAATAAAGTCACATTTTCTGTCTGTGTATATCCTTGTTTAGGGTCCCTTACCCCTCACATACCCTCTAGTAACTCTCTCTCCTCCACATCTCCCCATCTCCACCCCAGTATGGGCAGGAGTCCCAAAATCCCAATATGACTTAGTTCAGCATCCAATCTTGGCAGATCCAGTTTCCTCACTCCAACATCAAGACTGAGTCAGGTGTTCCTCTAGAGGAAGTAGCATCAAAAGTGCGAGTCCAAGGTGTATCAGATCCCAAGCTGTTCAGTTGTTGTCGTTTGCATCTTGTACTTGCTTTGCTTTTTCCTTTTTTGTTTAGAGTCCACTAATGAGTGAGTCCTTCCCCTGCCTATCTTTCTGGGCTTGAGATATCTTGCTCAGGAGGATATTCTCCAAAACCATCCATTTGCCTACAAACTTGAGGATATCATTTTTTTATACTGCTGAGTAGTACTCCATGGTGTAGGTATACCACAGTTTGTTAATCCATTCTTCAATTGAGAGGCATCTAGGTTGTTTCTAGGTTCTGCTATTATGAATAGTCCTACTATGAACATAGTTGAGCTAATGCCTTTGAAGTTTGAATGTGTATCTTTAGGGTATATGCCCAGTAGTGGTATTGCTGGATCCTTGGGGAGATTGATTCCTAGTTTTCTGAGAAAAACTTCATACTGCATTCTAGAGTGGCTGACCAAGCTTACACTCCCACAAACAATGGAGGAGTGTTCCCTTTGCTCCACAACCTCTCCAGGATCTTTTATCTTAGCCAATCTGACAGGTGTAAGGTGGTATCTCAAAGTTGTTTTGATTTGCATTTCTCTAATGGCTAAAGGTGTTGAGCACTTTTTCAAGTGCCTTTCAGCCATTCATAATTCATCTGCTGAGAATTCCCTTTTTAGTACTGAACTACATTTTTTAATTGGGCTATTCAAGGTTTTGGTCTCTAGTTTCTTGAGTTCTCCATGTATTTTAGAGATCAGTCCTCTATTACTTGTAGGGTTGGTGAAAAGCTTTTCTCATTCTGTAGGCTGTTGTTCTGTCCTATTGACAGTGTCCTTAGCTTTACATAAGATTCTCAGTTACTGGAGGTTCCACTTATTGATTGTTGTTCTTAATGTCTGTGCCACTGGTGTTATATTTAGGAAGTGGTCACCTGTGCCAATTCATTGAAGGGTATTTCCCAATTTTTTTCTATCAATTACAGAGTGGCTTGGTTTATGTTGATGTCTTTGATCCACTTGGAATTTAGTTTTGTGCAGGGTGACAAGCTTGGATCTATTTGCATTTTTCTACACACTACCAACCAGCTATGGCAACACCATTTGTTAAAGATACTATCTTTTTTCCATTGAATTTGAATTGGCTCATCTTAATCAAGTAAAGTGCTCTTTCAGTTGTATCTAGACTCTATAATTTTCAGGATAATATTCTAGATATAAAGATATTATAGGCATTGGGGCAGATAATAGAATAACATGCATTTAAATTTCAACCCGTGTACTGACCTATCAAGCAACAACTTGATAGTAACTGTTAATACAATAATCTATCAGTCTTGCAAAGTCCAAATAGACTTGTGGACATGTTTGTTTCAAAGTCTATTAAAATAGAACATAAGAAGAAAACATTATTACAAATCATTTAGAAATGTAAGAAACTAATCATGAAACAGTAATAAAAACTAGTTTTCAATGAATATATTTATTATATTGTCCATCAATATTGATCAATTATAGTATATAACAGTGCAATGTTTCATATGGTGTTCTTTTGGTAAGGTCACAGAAAACATTTTTTAAGTATAAAATTTCAAAAATGAAAAAGATTCTAACTTTTTGCAAGAAGATAAATGATGACATTTTAAACAATTTTTTAAAAAATCTACATAATCCTCAAAAAATGAGAGTAAGATAAATCAACTTAAGCAAAGTAGAGCCAGAAAACAAATACAAATTAAATTGTATATTATTTTAATAATACTAATAAAATATAAAAAAGTTTGCATATTGTTTAATAAGATGTGAATGAAACAAACTAAATTACAAGACAAGCACTGTTAGATAAGAATCAAAGAAGATAGATGAAAATTGATGATACTGAAGGGTTTAGAGGTATAAAATTCTAAATATGACTCTGTCTTCTACTCTGTAAAACAAAAGAACTCAACATAATAAAGAACAAATGCATGGAAGAGCAAATGTTATATTAGCCACACAATGTTTGAAATATATAAAATTTAAATATTTGACAAAAGTTTCAGCATAATCAAGATGTGACTTATTTGCATATATAAAAATGGTAATAGAGTTGTATAAAATTCTAATATTTTATAGTATAAATGTGGATTTTGGTACTCACATATAAAAAGCATTTATTTTCTGATATCCTATTCAATTTCTTTCTTCAGGGATTTAAAATTTTTGTCAAATAGGTCTGTTACTTCTTTGGTTATAGTTACTCCAAGTTATTTAATGCAATTTGCAGCAATTATAAAGGGTGGTGTTTCCCTTATTTCTTTTTCAGTCCTTTTATCTTTAGTGTATAGAAGGGCTACTAATTTCTTTGAGTTAATCTTGTTTCCTGCTACATTGCTGAAGGTGTTTATCAGCTATAGAAGTTCCCTCATAGGATCTTTTGGTGGTCACTTATGTATACAATCATATCATATACAAATAGAGATAGTTTCACTTCTTGTTGTGTGTTTTGTATCCCCTTAATCTTCTTTTGTTCTCTTATTGCTTTAGTTAAAAGTTCAAGAACTATATTGAATATATAAGGGGAGAGAGGACATCCTTGTCTAGTTCCTGATTTTAGTGGGATTGCTTTGAGTTTTTCTCCATTAAGTTTGATGTTGGCTGTCAGTTTCTTGTAGATCACCTTTATTATATTGACATATTTTCCCTGTATTCCTGATCCCTCCAGAGCTTTTATCATAAAGGAGTGTTGAATTTTCTCAAAGGCTTTTTCAGCATCTAAAGATATGATCATGTGTTTTTTTCCTTTAGATTGTTTATATGATGGATGATGTTTATGGTTTTTTGTAAGTTGAACCATCCCTGTATTTCTGGGATGAAGCCCATTTGGTCATGGTGGATGATATTTTTTTATATAGTGTTGTTTATGGTTTGCGAAAATTTTGTTGAGAATTTTAGCATCAACTTTTTTGAGGGAAATTGGTCTGTAGTTCTCTTTCTTTGTTGCATCTTTGAGTGGCTTGGGTATTAGGGTAATTGTGGCTTCATAAAAGGAATTTGACAATATTCCTTAAGCTTCTACTGTGTGAAATAGTTTGAGAAGTAATGGTAGTAATTCTTCTTTGAATATCTGGTAGAATTCTACACTGAAACCATTTGGACTTGGGCTTTTTTTACTTAAGAGGCTTTTAATGACAGCTTCAATTTCCTTTAGGGTTATAGGTCTGTTTAGGTCATTATTCTAGTCATCATTTAATTTTGCTAAATGGTTCCTTTCCAAGAATCTGTCAATTTCTTCTAGATTAACATTTTTGTGGAATATAGACTTTCAAAGTATGATCTGATAATTCTTGGGTTTTCCTGGGGTTCTGTTGTTATTTCCCCTTTTTCATTTCTGATTTTGTTGGTTTAGATACTCTCTGCTGTTTGATCAGTTAGGATAAGGGCTTTTCTCTCTTGTTGATTTTCTCAAAGAACCAATTCTGATTCATTGATTCTTCTTTTGTTCTTTTTGTTTGAATTTTATTTATTTCAGCTCTAAGTTTGATTATTTCCTGCTGTCTATAACTACTAGGTGAGTTTGCTTCTAATTGTTCTAATGCTTTCAGCTGAGGAACTAGTTCTCTGTTGTGGGATTTCTCTAGGCTTTTCATTTAAGCATCTAGTGCTATGAATTTTATTCTTAAGAGTGCTTTTATTGTGTCCCATAAGTTTGTGTACATTGTGGATTCATTTTCATTCAATTCTAGGAACACATTATTTTTTTTCTTAATTTCTTCCTTGACCCATAGGTGGTTCACCTGCCTGGTGTTTAGTTTCCATGATTTGATAGGCTTTCTCTAATATTTAATGTTGTTAAACACTAACTTTAGGCCCTGGTGGTCTGATATGATACAAGGAATTTCTTCCATTTTTTTTTGTACCTGTTGATATTTGCTTTATGACCAATTATGTGGTCAATTTCAGAGAAAATTCCATGAGGAGCTGAAAAATATGTATATTCTTTTGCATTTGCGTGGAAGCTTCTGTAGATATCTATTAAATCCATTTGCATCATAACCTTTGTCAGACTCCTTATTCCTCTGCCAAGTCTCTGTCTGGTTGATCTATCCTGGGGTGAAAGTGGGGTATTGAATTCTCCCACTATTAGGGTGCAAGAATTGATGTGGGATTTCAGCTGTAGCAGTGTTTCTTTTACATAGGTAGGTGACCTTATATTAGGGTTATAAATATTCAGGATTGAAATCTCATCTTGACCCATTTTTCCTGCAATGAATATGTAATGACCATCTTGGTCCCTTTTAATATCTTTTAGCTTAAAGTCTAATTGGTAGATATTAGGATGGCAACCCCAGATTCTTTCTTAGGATCATTTGATTGGAAAGCCTTTTCCCATCCCTTTACTCCAATCCTGTCTTTGTAGTTGATGTATGTTTCTTGTATGCAACAGAAGGATGGCTTCTGTTTTTGTATCCATCTTGTTAGTGTGTGTCTTTTTATAGGTGAGTTGAATTCATTGATATTAAGGGATATTAGTGACTACTGATTGATATTTCCTGCTACTTTTGGTCATATCTTGTATTTATTCCTTTCTCTGGGCTATTCTTTTGTGGGATTATTGATTGTTTGTGGTTTCCTGAGTGTATCTGGGATCCTTAGGTTGGAGTTTTTTCTCTAATGCTTTCTGGAGGGCTCGATTGGTAGATAGGTATTGTTTCATTCTGGTTTGTCATGAAATATATTGTTTACTCCATTTATAGTAATTGATATTTTTTCTGGGTATAGAAGTCTAGGTTTGCAGTCATGATCTTTTAGTGACTGCATAACTTCTGACCAAGCCCTTCTTGCTTTCATTGTTTCCATTGAATAGTCATGTGTTATTCTGATGGGTCTGCCTTTATATATAAGGTGGTCTTTTTCTTTTGCTTCTCCTAAAATTTCTTCTTTGTTTTATATGTTTTGTGGGTTGATTATTATGTAGCGAGCAGACTTTTTTTGGTGGTCATATCTAGTTGGTGTTCTGTAACTTTCTTGTATTTTTATAGGCATTTCCTTCTTTAAGTTAGGAAATTTTTCTTCTATGATTTTACTGAGCATATTATCCATGCCTTTGAGCTGGTATTGTTCTCCTCCTTCTCTTCCTATTATTCTCAAGTTAGCTCTTTTCATGGTTTCCAAGTTTTCCTGAACATTTTGTGCTATGGCTTTTTTGGTTTTATTATTTTCTTTGCCTTGTGTACCTATTTTCGCTACTGAGTCTTTCACTTCAGATATTTTCTCTTCCATCTCTTGTATTCTGCTGATTATGCTTGTATCTGTAGATCCAGCTCTTTCCTTCAGATTTTCTACTTCTATCTTTGTTTCATTTTGTTCCTTTTTTATTGCTTCTATTTCAGTTCTTAATTCCTGGAAAGATTCTTTCATTGTTTGGTTTACCTTTTCTTGGTTTTCATTCAAGGATTTGTTCATCTCTTCCAATTGTTTGTTTGTATTTTCTTCTATTTCTTTAAGGGAATTTTTTGTATCTTCTTTGAAGGCTTCAATAATCTTCAAAAGGAGTTTTGGTGTTATTTCTTTCTGCTTCATCTCATTGCACTGTTCATGTCTTGTATTTGTAGAACCACCAGTTTCTTCTGGAGTTGTCTTGTTGTTCTTTTTGTTAATATATGCATTTTTGCACTGGTGTTTGTCCATGGCTCCAGTGGTTCATGATTGGGCCCCTCCATATCAGTTGTGGCAAGAGGGATTGTGTGTCTCCTGGTCTCCTGCCTCCTCTGAGAAAGCAGTCTGCTTTATCTCTGACTCTGCTCTGGATAGGGGTCTTAATTTCAAAGCCTCAGTCCTTCTCTGCTGATGCAGTTGGAGGCAGGGCTTGCTGAGCAACATCCCCTCTTTTAGGTGTGGCTTGAGGAGCCACTCACAGACAAATGCTAATCCTGGGGGAGGGGGAAGTGACCTTGAATAAGGATATATACAGATAGAAAATATGTCTTTTTTCATGATAAAAAAGTATTTATTAGCTTGGCTGATGAATAATTGCCATTTTATCTACTAAAATAATACCACAAATTTACAAATACAATGAAAGAAAAATAAGAAATAAAACAATATACATCAATAAAACAGAGGCTAGTAAACATGAATAAAATATGTGAGATCAAGAAAAATAGTGTAAGGCAAGTGTAAATCTAACCCCTTCTACATCAATTAAAGTAAGGTACAAGCTAAATTATTTTGGATGCTAACTAAAAGTCACAAGTCTGAATAACACACACATTAAAAGTAAAACAAGAAATTTGGATACCCAAACAAAAATAAATGACCAGTGTATGTCTGAATCATTGATATGTTCAAGCTATTGTACTCAATGCAATTTTGGATATTGTCATATAACAAATAAGAGCAGCCTTAACACATTCTTAACATGTGTAAGGTGACAAATCACTGTAGTTTATAGTTGTATTTCTCTCACAATGAGTGGTATAGAATATTTTGGTTTTGTATGTCTAGTGGACATTGTTACATTTTTGAGAAATGTCATCACAGGCATGATTTATTTAATGAATATTTATTATTTAATTTTTATTTATTTTATTTTATTTTATTTATTATTAAATATTATTTATTTATTTATGCTTTTTGTGGTTTTATAATTCCATATCTTTGATCTTGTGAAGTTTTACATATTAAGTGAAATAAACAATGTTAATGTGCTATATTATATTTTTCCATTGTTTTACTCCTTAAAAAATATTTATTGATATTCTATATGTATGAGTGTTTGCCTAATGTATGTATATGCATCAGATGTATGCAAGTATCTCCATATGTGAACATGCATCAATTGTGTTCAGGTTCTTTTCAGGACTGAAGAAGCTTCAAATAGAATAACAAGCAATTATAAGCTACCATGCTGATACTGCAGACCCAACTTCTATGTAAGACCAGTGAGTGCTCTTAACAACAGCCCACCTCTCCAGGCTTTATTGTATATTCTTCACAGTTTTCATGAAGATCAAATGTCCTTTAGTCTAACTCTGCCCTTTTCTATTGGTCAATATGTCTATTTTTGTGCTTGCTAATGCTGTTTTTATTGCTATAGATACATTGTAGATCTTATGATAATTTTCAGTGACTTCTAGTTTGGTGATATTTTAGTTCAACTTGTTTTTAATATTGAGAAATGTTGTGCTTTCCCATGAATTTTAGTGTTTTATTTTATGCCAGTGAAAAACATTACTGCAATTTTAGTAAAGATGATATATATGTAGGTTGATTTGTGCCTAATGATTATATAAAATATTAATTACTCTCTGTGTTAACTTGGGATATATTTGCATTTATGTTTGTTTTCCTTTACTCATTAATGTTTAATTATTAATTCATATGGGTAACTTTCTAAAAATCTTTGTGATTTTTATCTAAAAATGGTTTATAAACCTTATTAGGTTTGTGAATGTCTTTAATAGTACTTCAAAACATAACTGAATTTTACATGTTTTATTGTTATTCTGTGAATTACTTTTAATTTAGATTTTTAACTCAACTTTCTCTGTATACAAAATCATGATGCCTAAAACTAGAGATAAAAGCCTATTTATTTTTACAATTTGAAACTTACATTTTACTTATCTAATTATTTGTGTCAACCCAGGGATATACAATCTTTTTTCCTATAGGATGCCTGTGATGCAGGATACTTAAGTATTTGATCCAGTAAAAAATCTAAGCTTACTTAGGATTTTTTAAATGCTTAATGCTTTGTGAATTCCTCAAAGATTATCATTGGAGATGTCAATAATATGCGACAATACCAAGCAAAATAAATCTATGTATGTTTTCACTGTTTGAAAGGACATATGATTCAAATTTTTTTGGGGGGGGGGGAAGAGATGTTGCTACCAATACATTATCTCCAAAATTTCCTACTTGTTTATTTAGAGTAATTTTGCAAGTTGCTAGTGCATCACAAATTACCTTCTATGCTTCATAGTCAGCCTTCTTTATTTATTAGCAACTGAGATATGGGAGGACCCAAATATCATATATATTTTGTCATTTTATTTCACAACACAATTTAGTATTGCTCCTTATTACCAAAATGACCTCTTTAATGTCTCAAAAAATCTGAACATTTTAAGAAAAGAAACAAAGAGATCACAGACAATTTTTATGCAAAAGGGGACAGATAACTACTTTTTTAGAATCAAATGGCAAAATATTACTTAGATACATTCATTTTTTTTGTTCTAGCCACAAACCTAGAAACACTTCCTACCCTTTCAATGGGTGCAAATAATTTGAAGATGTTTTACTCAGCTGTTGTTTTAGGTATAGCAACAACAGCACTCAGATCTAATTTGTTCTTATCATTAGCTTTAGTTATTGATTATCAATTTAATATGTGAATAAAAACAAAGCTTCTTAAAATGTGGCTGAGAAAATTCGGAGGCTACAGTTTTCCTAGTATTTCCAAGTCCATATTAATTATAAGTGCCAATAATATACATCCTCATACTGTTCCTTATCTTAGCAGAAATCTGACATTTTTAATGATACTGTCAATTTTCTATGGTGTTATAGGTCTGTTTAGGTCTTTGGTAAATGGTAACTGTCCAAAAAGCTGTCCATTTCTTCTAGGTATTCCAATTTTGTGGAGTATAGATTTTCAAATTATGACCTGATAATTTTCTAGATTTTGTGAGGGTCTGTTGTTATGTCCCCTTTTTCATTTCTGATTATGTTTATTTGGATACTCACTCTCTGCTTTTTGGTTAGTTTGGATAGGGGTGTATCTATCTTGTTGACTTTCTTACAGAACCAAGTCTTTGATTCATTGACTCTTTGTATTGTTATCTTTTTTCATTGTATTGATTGCAGCCAGAAAATTATTTCCTGCCATCTACTCCTTCTAGCTGATTTTGCTTCTACTTGCTCGAGGGCTTTCAGCTGTCCTGTTAGGTTTCTTGTATGGGATTTCTCTAGGTTTTTCATATAGGTATTTAGTGCTATGAATTTTCCTCTTAAGACTGCTTTAATTGGGTCCCATAAGTTTGAATATATTGTGGATTCATTTCCATTAAATTTTAGGAAGTCTTTGATTTCTTTTCTAACTTCTTCCTTGACCCAGATGTGTTTCAGTTGAGTGATGTACAGTTTCCATGACTTGGTAGACTTTCTTTGATTTTTGATGTTGTTGAACTCTAACTTTAGACCATGATGATCTGATATGGTATGTGGGTTCAGTTGGCTTGATTATTATGTGGTGAGCAGACATTTTTTTGTGGGTATAGTCTATTTGGTGTTCTGTAGGCTTTTTATATCTTTATAGGTATTTCCTTCTTTAGGTTGGAAAAGTTTTCTTATATGACTTTGTTGAATACATTTTCTGTGTCTCTGGGCTTGTGTTCTTTTTTGATTCCAATTATTCTTAGGTTTGGCCTTTTATGGTATCTCAGATTTACTGGACATTTTGTGTTATGACATTTTTGGTTTTAGTGTTTTCTTTAACTGATATATCTATTACCACTATTGAGTCTTCTACTCCAGAGATTCTCTCTTCCATCTCTTGGTTTCTATTGGTTATGCTTGAATATGTGTTTCTAGTTCTTTTCTTCAGGTTTTCTATTTCCAGCTTTGTCTCAGTTTGTGGCTTCTTTGTTGCTTCTATTTTGTTTTTTAATTTCTGGAATGCTTTTTTCACCTGTTTGTTTTCTTGTTCTTGTTTTTTTTTTTAATTTTCTTTCAGTGATTTGTTTATCTCTTCCTTTTTTTGTATCTAGTCCTATTTCTTTAAAGGAGTTTTTTTAATATCTTCTTTCAAGACTTCTATTAGCTTCATAGAGCTGTTTTTAAAGCTGTTTCCTTCTGTTTAATCTTTGTTGTTATATTCAGGTCTTTATGCTGTAGAACCACTGCTTCTTCTGGTGGTGCCTTGTTAGTCATTTTATTGTTGTATATATGCTTGTACTGGCATCTGCCTGCTCCTTCCTCAGTTCTCTCTTGGTCATCTCTTGGTTGACTCTTAGTCAGTTGTAGGCCTGGTGCTCTTAGTCAGCTGTGTGTCCAGGGGTTTGGCTGGTCCTGTGAAGTTGCAGTGTGATAATGCCAATTGCAGTTTGGGTAGGGGGTGGCACATGGCTGCTGTGTTTTTGCTGGAACTTGGCTTTTGGGATACTCTCCCAGCTTTCTTTTATTTAGAGTGTATCTGGGTGTGGTTGGGGTATTATGGGAGTGTCCTTCTGCTGGAGTTTAGAGAATAGTATGGTCTCTACTTGGCCTGAAGGACAGTATGGCTCTCATGTCTTAGTTGCGTGTCCAGGGTCTCAGCTAGTCCCATGTAGTCAGAGTTATTTATTTTCAATTTAATCATTTTTATGCTTTTGTATAAGGCACATATATTGCTGATGGATTTTCTTAATATATGTTATTTTGAGTAATTTTAATATTTTCTTTCTATTTCTTTATTTTTAATAAAACATCACAGACAATTAATTACTAACAGAAATATTTTGCTCATGTTTATGGAGTTAGAAGTGCTCAATAAAAGAGTTGACTAAAAAGATATTATGTTTGGTATTTGATGAGGTACTATAACATGGTATCTTCTTGAGGATTCAGTTGAACATGACTGAAATCAACAAGTTGTACTCTTGAAAATCATCCCTGATGACCTACCCATATACTCATGATCCAATTTTTCAATTTCATTATTATTTATTTCTTTGCAAAATAAGTAATTTTAAAGAACACATTTATTAATGTTAGAGTATAAAGCTTATGGTGTCCCAAAATTTATTTTCAAATGTAAAATAAACTAATTTATCTCAATTACTCGAGTCTAAGTACTACAATATTTACTTTATTTTGACATCACAAAAACTTCACCGTATATTATCTCTGTCATATATGAGTAAAGCATTAAGTGTGATTTATTCTAAACTGGATTATCCTCTCAATTGGTAGCTTGGAGAATTAAGCAAGACACAAATTTCTTAAATATAAGACAAGAAATGAATACAAGAAATAGTGCCATCCTAAAAGGCAAATAGATAAGAAATAGAGTGATAATGAATCTCAGATAAATCCAAAACTCACAAGGTTAAAATATTAATAAACATAGAGGCTTTAGAAAAATCTCTTTATATTTCTGTTTTATAGGCCATTGTAGGTCTAAATGTCTTGAAAGGTGAGCATGAAGAAATGGTTTCTAGATCATAGTTTTCTTGTTATCACATTGATGCTGTACTTCCTGAAATTTCTTCTACTAGGTCAATTATTCTTTGACTTTTAAACTGAGCCTCAAACAAAGTCTAAGGACACAGACAAAATGCATACATATTCTTTTCTGTAATCAATATAAATGGTGTTATCCTATTACCAGTGCAGTTCTTATTTGCATCCAACTTTTTTTTAAGTAATATATATTTTATAAATAGATTTTAAAGTTAAGATATTTTTAAAGTATATGTATTTATTTAACTTAGTAGTTTTAGTAATCAATTGTTTTTTGTAATAAGTTTATTAAAAGTTAAAAAATTAAAAGCAATTAAAATAAACAATTTAGACTTTTTGTTTATTTGTTATTTTTATGTGGCTTTTTAAAATTTTTGTCTTTATTTTTTAAAGGGGCTTTTTTATCTTTTTTTTCTCTCTTTCTCTTTGAAGCCTATGTGTATTTTATATATATTGTATTTCGTTTAGAGGTTTTGAGAGTCTAAATTTGCTTTATTGAGAATATTTAATCATTTTTTAACTTAAAGAGCTTTTAAAATGTTGGTATTATTTTAATTTTTGACTCCGCCCCTTTTGGCAGCATTTTAATATGGCGGAGGAGCCTGTGCCATTTTGTCATTGTTGGCAATTAGAGCGGGCTCAGGAAATGTTGTTATTAGAAAAACTGTTTTTAACTGTTTTTTTTTTGTTGTTGTTGTTTAGTATAAGTAGAAACTTTAAATTAATTATATTTATGTCAAGCCTTTTTTGAAACGTATGAGTTTAAGCTGTGTGTCGTGGATGTGCCATTTTCAAATTTTTGTTTGAACACTACACTGTCTTTTTATTATAAATTAATTTAAATATGCAATTTAGAAATCTGCTTTTGGCTCAGCTTTAGTGATTTAGAACGCTCTTTAAGCTTTTTAAACTTTTTTAGGCTTTATATGTGTGTTTGGCCCCACATTGGGTGCCATCTGTTGTAGTAAGGTTTTTTTTCGTGCACCCTGTTGGGGGCCAAAGGTTTGGACCCGGTCTCTGGTGGAGGTTTTTGTCCCCCAAAGAAATAAATCACACACTTTTATCCTTTAAACTATTTGACCCATATTTTAAGCACATTATTAGCTAGTTCTTTCATCTTAAATCAACTCATTTTTATTATTCTACCCACCATGTGGCTCACAGCCCCTGGCTCACCTGTATTTTTACATGCTTCTTCTTTGGGAGATGGATAGAGACTGACTAACTCCAACCTTTCTTACCTGCCTGCCCTCTGATTCTCTACCCACTTTTATGGTGTTGTACATGGGCCAAAGCAGTTACTTTATTTACATCATACAAAACATTACACCACATCTAGCGTCTTTTTTTTTTTTTGTACAGTCCTGGTCTTTATTTCTTTTGTACACTAGGCCATGAATTTGTGTGAAATGGGCTCCAGCAGCTCAGTCTCCTTCCCGTTAGTTCTCACAAAGTGAGCTTCTCTGGGTGGGGCAGGCTTACGCTTCAGCTGAACCCAGGTGCTCTTCTCCTTGGCTTCCTTTTTCTTGTGGTCATTCTCCTTCACCCACTTCAGGAAGCTGTCCCTGCTTTTAGAGTGCTTGATGTGCTTGATCCACACTGATTCTCTTGGTGAGAATCTTGCCTTTAACTTGATTGTTTACTATGATGCTCACAGCATGCTAGGTGACATTGTAGACTCTTCCAGTTTTGCCATGGTAAGATTTATGAGGCATTCCTTTTTGACCAGTGCCCATTCCCTTGATGTCTACAATATCACCCTTCTTATAGATTCACATGTAAGTGTCCAAAGGAAAAACTCCATATTTCTTAAAAGACCTGGAGAAGATATAGCGAGTGCCAAACCTCTTTCCCTTGGTGTTTGTCATTTTGTCGAGTTACTGAAAAATGGTTGCCTCAGTAGTTTCAAGATTAGGCTAGATTCTCATCAAGAAACAGTTTTATAATTTTTTCAGGTACCTCAGACTGTAAAGAAAAAGGTGCTTTTTTTGGCAACTGAAAGAAGCCACAACTGAAAATCAAGGTTTTTACAGAATTGTCTATGGCATGGAAATTGATAAACATGTCCCAGGAGCATGAAGAACAAAGGCTTTCTGTATAATCAGAATTGCTTTCAGTTAAAGGTAATCATGACTATTTGGGAATGTGCTATCCAGTGGAACTGTCAAAAGACTAATAAAAATATTTCTCTTTGAACTTTTATGCATGAGAACTTATTCTAGATACCTGAGACTGACTGAAGCAGAACTTATTGGTTATTTTAATATTCACCTGTAAGACTAACATATATTGGCTTGTTTGCTAACTGACTACTTTTTAAGACTCCCACTATGTCTCTCAGCCAATATTTTTAATAAAAAGATCAAGGGCAAATATGATGGTTACTGAGTGACCAGCTTGCAGAACCATGTCCATTTTAAGACTCATGTATTTTGTTAATTTGCTGTGAGTCTCTTCTGATAAAACATCATCTTTTGTCTTACATTACACACAAGTATCATACAAACCTAGCTAAATCCAAAATCTACATTATTTATGGATAACTAAAAAATGTTTGTTCTTGGGAAGATTGAAATGATGCATGTCCTATTTCACAATAGTGTTTAAAAATGTTTTACTTATTATAAAGGCTATTTTCTTATTTCAGCTTTGGACTATATATAATATAGAAATTTATTATAACATGACTGTTAATTTTTAAGCTTTTTGAGCATGAAGTAAAAACCTCTATATTTCCCCTACTTTCAAAAGTCTTTGGGTCCAGCCCTGAAGACTCTCTCTCAGGGCTGGAGAAAATTTCTACTAACCAGGACAGGAAATTTACTTACTTGGGTATATGTCCACTAATCTACTTACACTGTGCTATATAGTTCATTGTCTTCAATGCAAGCAATGACTACAACAGTGAGAATATAGAATTATATACACATACAAGCAGTAATTCTTTAGTAATTCAATACAGGGCTTGAATTTCTCAAGGTCATAGAAAGAGGTGATATTCACACACAGGGCAGTAACTGTCAGTTTTCGTTCATGGCACAAGCTGACAGTAGCTTGTGAAAATTTATCTGGTGAGGTCAATTGAGCTTTAAATCAACCAAGAAGTCTAAATGGAGAAAATTGTGTTATCCTATTACATTTCTAAATGTATCTAGGTATAAGGTTAAAAGTTTATTAATCAGCAAAAACATGAAAGATTTCAAATTCTTGAGTTGTTTTCATTGAGTTTTTCAATGATCCACTTTGACAATGGGTGGAGATGAGTGTCATTGATTGCCTATAAGACTTGCATTAGAAGTGGAAGAAAAGGAAGTAGAAAAGTTCTACTGTAGCACTTTCACTAGGAAGTTGCTAAAAGGGACTTTAAGATAGCAAGTTGACCCCTAGATTATAGGGCAAATAAAAGATAAAGCTTTATTTGCATGAGAAATAGAACCTGTCACCTTCTAACACTTTGGCTGCTATAGCATAAGTCTCTAGAGTGAGTGTTTTTACAGACAACTTGGAATTAGCTAATTACCTTTTCCCATATCACAAGCAATAAATCCCTAGGCTAGAGTTAAAAATTTACGATTATTGGGGGTAGTTCAAAATAGTTCTTTTATCAGTAGGCAAGGTGAACTTAGGATATACCAGTGTCTCATCTACCTATAGCTATACTTGGATGTCGAAAAAAATCTCTCAAATAAAGTACTTTGTTTGACAACTTACTCTGGCCAAATGTCTACTAATAAATATGATTGCATTAAGGCAAATTTAAATTGACTCTAGGTAAAAGGAACAAAGATCTGTTTTGTGTAAAAAAATGTTCTGTCTGACTGTTTTCATACGTAGCTAGGAAAAGTTGTCCCTATGTTCCAAATATATGGGACAAAATTAGGCAAAATAAATGATCATTCAAACTGGCAAAAGTTTTTGGGAATGAACTTCAAGGTATATCAAATGGGCATGCTACAACTACACGTAAAAAATACATAGCAAGAAACAGTTATTATATTAAAAAGATAATAACACCAGAACTCCTTGAATTTTGGATTTACATACACCAGGAAGCTTGCCTCTGAGAGATAAGTCTTGTTGTACCAGACAAGTTTCTATTTTGTATCTTTATGACTCACAACAAACTAGGTGCTGTTTATATTTTGAAAAAAAAAGTTAATACTTGGTTTTATATTAAAATAAATTATACACATTTACTAATTCCATGTAAGGTGTAAAGATTAATTTTCTACATTTGGTATTTCACTATCTAAATATTCTATCATCATTTGTTGATAAAATTATTGCTTCTATCAACAAATTGTTTTACTAACTTAGTCAAAATTTATGTAGAGAAAGTAGAAGAATGTATTTGAGCATTTTCTAATCATTTATATTAATCAAATCATCCACTACCTTGCATTGACTATAGCATTATATTCTGTTTTCAAATAAAAAAATTATTCATAAGATAACCTTGGTTATTATTGGCCCAATAAATACATACTTAAAAATTAGGATTATAATATCAAGTTAAATAGGCTGTAAATTTAATAGTGGTTACATTTATTCCTTAAGAGTGCTTGAAAATTTTTGTAGACATAGCAATATTTTACTTTTTAGAATATAAGGAAGATTGTTCTTATAGGTCCTTGTCCTTTACAAAAGGATTAATACTATTGACTATTGTGGTACCTGCCTTTAATCTCAGCACTTGAGAGGCAGAGTTAGGAGAATCTCTGATTGACAGGACAGCATGCTCTACCTAGTAAGCCCTCAAAAAATCAGGACTACATAAAGAAACCCTATTAAAAGAAAAGAATGCAAAGTTTTTGCTGGTATTCATTTCTATTTATTTTATTCTATCTAATGCTATTTTAGATAAAATTACTTTCTTAATTTCAATTTTGGCTCCTCAATTTTATATAAATATTGTTAGGTATTTTATAATACATATAGTATATGTATCATATTTGAGGACAGAAAAATCTGATGATTAATGCATTTTATATATTCTAGTATTTCTTTTAAAAAATATTTTGTATAAAGCAAAGTATAACCAGGCTGCAATCTACAAACCCTGAGCAGCTGAGTAACAGGAAGAACATAAGAGAGACATCTATGGATCTACCTAGGAAAAGGAAATAGAGAAGATCTCCTGAATATGTTGGGATCATATGGGGGGGGGCAAACAAAGTGGAGGTGGGAAGAGATCATGAGACAAGGAGATGTTTGAATGACAAAAGCAACAGAAAACAAGAATAAAGAAATAGATATCTTGATAGAGGGAGCCATTGAGGGGTTAGAGAAAAGGCTGGTGCTAGGAAACCACCCAAGAACCCACTAGATATCTGAGACTAGGACTCTAAGCAATCATAGAGAGGGTGTCTAAACAGGACTTCCCCTCTATCAAACGAATGGACACTCTAAGTATTGTTATAGAACCTTCATTCAGCAATGAATGGAGGCAAATGCAGAGATGGATAGCTAAGCAACAGGTCAAGCTCCTGGTACAGCTGAAGAGAGGGAGGAAAGAATATTTGAGCAAAGGGATCAAGATCATGAGGAAGAGACATACAGAGACAGCTAACCAGAGCTATTAGGAACTCAAAAATTCTGAAATGACAGCCAAGAAACATTTGTGTAAAGGAAATAAACCCTCCAGATGAAGATGGCAGTCAAATGGCATGGGAAGTTTGTTGTGCCTCTTGCTGTAGAACCAGAGTTTTTTCCTGATGCATGAACTGGCATCTTAGCGTCCATTCTCTACAGATAAACACCCTACACAGCTTGACACTGTGGGGAGGACTCCAACCTACCTCAACTGGGTATGCCAGACTCAACTGGCTCACCTTGGAATCCCTTACTCTCCCTGGGGAATAAATGGGGAGATTGGGTTTGTGGAGGCTAAGGAAGAACTGGGAGAAGGGGAGAGAGGGAGAACAGTGGTGGGTATGAGAAAAAATTAAAAAATATAAAGATAAAAAAAATGTCATGGGTAAGATATTTGATGTCGGAACTCACTTTCAATTTCAACTTAGTTACATTTTTTTATCCTAGTTTTACTTGGCCTAATAATACAGGATATGGAGAAAAATATATCCTCATCACACCTGTGATTTCAGAAAAATGAATCCTCATTGTATTCAGCATTAATTGCAGTATTAACCATAGAGTGTTCATAGATACCTTACTAAATTAAAAGCATCTAATATTCAGTTTATATTTTAAAAGTTTTCACTTTTCAAGGCATGGCACCTTTATCTTGTCTTACCTTAATAGTATTATAAACAATTTTTAACTTTGTGAATATGGTATATGTCACTAAATTTTCATTTTACTAATCTATATTATTTAAAGTTTTCAAATATCTTTTTGGATATATTTGAGTGGAATGTTCCCTGTATGCTGAAATTAAAGGAACTCTTTTGGCCTATGTAGAGTGCCTTAGAAGTGGGTGGAGAATCGGAGGATGAACAGGTAGAAGGAGGGTGGAGTTACACAGTCTCCATCTGACCCCCAAAGAAGAGAGACATGTAAGGAAATCAGGTGAGCTGTAAGTGAGAGCACATGGCATACAGATTAATACAAATGAGTTGAATTAATATGAAAGAACATGCTAGAAATGTGCATGAGACATGGGAAAAATAGTATGAAGTTAATATAGGTGTCTGATTCATTTCCTTAGGGGACAAAGGCCACAACAGGTCAGGTACGAAACTTCCAGCCCAAATGGGCCTGAGAAACTTTTTACATCAGATGGCGCCCAATGTGGGATGAACACCTGCATAAATCCTGAGAAGTTTAAAAAGCTTAAAACAGGTGCTAGATCACTCAAATAGAGTCAAAAGCAATTTTCTGAATTGCAAATTTAAATTGATTTATGGTACATAGACGGTGTGGTGTTCAGGCGGGAATTTAAAAATGGCGTGTCCCTGACACACAGTTTTAACCCATACATTTCACGGAAGGAAGGCTTGGCATAAGTGTGATTGATTTAAGGTTTCTGCTTATATTGAACAGAAAGGAAACAGAGAATAAACCTTTTTTTTTCTGGTAGCAGCATTTCCTGAGTCTGCCCTGTTTTCTGGCAGCAAGAGATGCAGCAGGCACCTCTGCCATATTGAGAAGCAGCAAAAAAGGGCAGAGTCAGCAATTACAATGATCCTAGTATTTTAAATGCTCTTCTGATTGGAAAATAATTAAGAATTCTCAAAAAAACAAATTTAGACTCACAAAACCTCTAAATGGTGTACAATGTATGTAAAATACGCTTAGGCTTCAGAGAGAAAGAAAAAAAAGGTAAATAAATTTCTTTAAGAAAGAGAAATAGGAAATAAAGATTAACAAAAAGTCATGAAAAATGGCAGATTAACAGAAAGTGGATTATGGTTATCGTATATTCTTTTAATTTTTTAACTTTAATGAACTAACTTCAGAAAGACAATTGATTGCTAAAGCTGCTAAGTTAAACAAATACATATATTTTAAAATATCTTGACGTTGAAATCTGTTTACAACAATATGCTGTTTGGGAAAAGAGTTTCTGTTTTTGATTCCACAAAAGATCAAAACCTGTGAAATGGTTCGAGGCAAATGTGGTTTAATTTGCCAAGGCCACCTGAAATTCTCTGATGGGAAGATCAGTTTCCAAGATGCCAATTTAGATGCTCCAGCCTCAAGACCCCGTGAGATTAACAATGCCCTTTGTTAGCAGGAAGTAGCAAAAGAAAGAAAGCTACATCCAATTTCCCAAAATATTACTTATTAATGTTTATTTTCGTTACAAATGTTTAATGGTCATAGTCAATCTCTTTTATTAAAAAAATGAAGGGGAAAATATAGAGGACTGATTAGAAAGGATAAGTGGATTTTGATTTATTGATATGAACTTAAGGTCAATTTTGTTATGCTGTATGTATTTTCCTACTCTTGATTAAGGTATGATGCTGATGTAACTCATTTAAAATTGTAATGTGTAACTGAAAAATTCAGATTAATAGTTATCTATGATAACCAAACTTATAGTCAGTCATGTTAGTTAGGTTTTTGTAGATATACAAAGATATATTTCAATTAGATAGGTGGTCTTCAAACACTCCAAAGACATGCAGATTATGGCATTTAAAATATTTTAATAACATAGGCTTTTCTGGACAGTGAGACAGGTCTGCTGCTGGCAGCACCAATGTATTTTAGGAAAATGATGGGCATTGAAGAAATTTCATGTGGAATTTACTTTGTGACAAAAGTTATCCAATGGACAACAAACTGTTCTGATATTGACTGCTTAATAGTATGTAGTATAAACTGGACATAGGGAAGTGACCTCTGAACTTTTACAGAACAAGCTGAGATGGTCCTTCAGGTTCCTGCTTTACAGAAAAATTTTCCAGGCATCCTTCTGGACACAAGGAGAAGTGACTGAGTCAGATTTCCTGAATCACTGAAAGGTATGCCAGAGACTTTGGGCCATATAGGCTGAAGATTGATATCCCAGCATTACAAAGGAACTTTGGGTGACTGTCCAGGCCAACAGGTGTCATCTCTGTCATTTTCTAAACTTTGGAAGTTGCTTGTACTTCCTGTTTATTTGGATAATATTATATCCTTTTGTGATCTTTGATGTGGTTGAAGGTTTAATAATTATAGGGATAGTTCTTTTTAGTTTAAAAGGTATATTAGATAAGAAACTTTAGACTCACAATGATAAGGTAGACAATGGGATATTCTCTTTAATTTTGTGAATATAGATAGACTGGATATTGTGACTATTATTCTTGCTTGAGAGCTATTCTGTTGTAATTTTGGTATATGGAGGTTGAAACCTTCCTTTTTGATTAGACATAAAAGAATAAGTGTGGTGGAATGTTCTCTGTATGCTGAAAATAAACAGAGGTGGGTGGAGAATCAGAGGACAGACAGGTACAAGGAAGGTGGGGTTAACCAGTCTCCATCTGACCCCCGAAGAAGAGAGACATGTAAGGAATCCAGATGAGCCATATGCCAGGACACTTGGCAGACAGATTAATATAAATGAGTTGAATTAATGTGAAATAGCTAGCTAGTAATGTGCATGAGACATGGGCCAAACACTATAAAGTAATATAAATGTCTGATTCATTTCTTTGGGGGACAAAAGCCGCCGCAAGCCAGGTATGAAACCACCGGCCCAAATGGGCTCGGGAAACTTTTTACAACATATATTTACTTTGAAACTAGCATATCTAAGGTAGAAAGAGTTAGCTTTTAACATTTCTGTTTATGCTATTTTTTGTCAGTATTTCTGACATTGGATCCTATATTATGAAATTAAGATTTTTTTTCTTATATTTTTCATCCAAATGTTAAAAATTCATGTTGTAACCCAGAAAGATAAGCAGGGGATGTACTCACTCATTAGTGGGCTCTAAGCAAAAAAGCAAAAAGGAAAACATGTCCAAGCTGCAAACCTCAAACACTGAACAGCTTGGGGAATCTCAAACACCTTGGACTGGCACCTTGGATCCCACTCCCTCCAGAGGAACCAGACCCAGACTTGATGGTGATGTGAGGAAATTGGATTTGCCAGGAGTGGATGCTGAACTAAGCCATATTGGGATCTTTAGAACTCCTGTACTTGCTGGCAAGGATATAAGGATATGTGGAGAAGAGAGAGTGACTGGAAGGTGTGGGTAAGGGCAAAGACAGCTTGACCAAGGATATACATGGATAAAAAATATGACTTTATTCATTAAAAAATAAATTATTAAAAAAGAAAAAAATCATAGTTTCCATTCTCTTGTAGAAGTATCAAAGCATGTCCCTGATTATTAAGTATTAATTAATTAATTAATTAATTTATGTATTCCTTTTACTGAAAATAGATTCTTATCTCATATAATTTTCCTGTTTTCCATTCTTCCCAAGTCCCCCATCTCCCTACCCTCCTTTCCCCAATATCTATTCCACTCCATTTCTCTTCAGAAGAAACAAACAGACAAATAAAAAACAGACTTCTTCAAAAAAATGTTTGACACAATAAAACAAGGCAATAGCACTTATATCAAAGCAGGAAAAGGCAACCCAACAGAAATAAGATTCTCCAGTCCAGACTAATGAGTCAGAGACACAACCATTTTCACTGCTGAGAGTTTCATAAAAACACTAAGCTGTAAGTACCTACTTCAGACACAGGCAGGCTCTACTCTGGCTGTACCAGTCTCTGTAAGTTCATTTGAGCCCTCTTTGATCAAATGAGAACTCCAATTCAGACTTTATAAACATACTGTCTGTCCCTTGGTCTCTGTATCTGCTGCTTTCATCTGCTGCCAGAGAAAGCCTTTCTCATGACTTAACAAGGCAGACATTCATTAGTATAGCAGACTGTTAGGAATCATTTCATTTTTTTGTTTGTTTGTTTATGTTAGTCTGTCTTTTTTTGATCTGGCTTAGGTCTCTCTCCGATCTATTCTCTGGTTCCTGAATGTCCATGTGGTAATAGGTAATATGTTTTGTTGGACTCAAATTGTCCCAAAAATTGGTTGGCCACTCTTACAAGTTTACCTCAGCATTGCCCCAACATCTTGAAAGCAGGACAGACTATAGTTTGAAGGTTTTGTGGCTTGGTTTGGTGACCAGGTTTCTCTTTCAGTAGCCTGCATAGCACCTTGTCTCAAGAAAGAATTTACCATAAAAGAATGAAGCCACCATGAGGGTTCCAGATTATACTTTCTACATGCAGTGAGCTCTGTGGATATCATCCTGGAAAATGACACTCTGCTGTCTGGTTAGAGGATGCAACATTTTGCCCTAGAATTGGCTTGTGTTAAGAATCTCCATGGTACCTCCACATTCAACAGGATGTAGCATGGTCCACCACTAAATTCCTTACCTGGTTACATCAGTTATGACTAACTCTGTATCTTCCATGATCAGGAATCCTCACTAGGGTCAGATTCATAGATACAAAGAAGATGCCATTGAATTGGTTTTCTACACAGCTCCACAAATTACCCACCCAGTTCCAACTTGTCTCCAAAGTCCTGTCAGCAGTACTTTCTTCCTCCATTACCCCCACACCTGATTCCTTCTGTTCTAGTCCCCATCTATTACAAGTCTACATGCAAAATTTACTATTTCCTCTTAGTGGTAACATTCAGGCTTCATCTCTATAGTACTCCTCTTTACACAACCTGTATGTATTTTTTAGATTGCAGCTTGATTATCATTTACTTAACAAATCATAAACACCTATAGGTGAATGCATGTGTGTCAATTTGTTTCTGAGTCTAGGTTATCTTAGATTGATTTTTTTCAAATTAAATCCTTTTTCTGGAAAAATTTGAGATGTCATTTTTTTTTTAACAGCTGAGTAATAGTAAGTGTACCATATTCTTTCTCTATTACTTAGCTTGAGGAACATTTAGGCTGTGCCCAAGTTCTGGCTATGAAGAATAAAGCCATAATTAAAATAGATGTGTTAGTACCAGTGTGATATGATTTTGAGTATATGCCCAAGAATGGTATTACTGTCTTGAAGTAGGTTGATTCATATTTTTTCATAATGTTTCATATTCTTTTCCAAAGTGTCTGTACAAGTTTGAACACACACCAGCAATGAAGGAGCATTCCCTATGCTCCACATTTTGCCAGCATGAGCTTTCACTTTAATGAAAGACAGAATTTCAAATAGGTTTGATTTTTATTTTTCTGATGACTAAGGATTTGTGCATTTTATAATTCTCTATTGAAAATTCTCTGTTTAGATCTGTAACCTGTTTTTTTTTTAACTTTTAGCCTTTCAAATTCTCTTCTCACCCTTTCTTGCAAGAGAATCAATGGTAGGGTGTGGGGAGGGGATGAAAGAGAAGGAGAGCAAAAAGTTGGATATCTTGATAGATGGAGTCATTGTGGGATTAGAGAAAAATCTGGTGCTAAAGAATACCCAAGAAGCCACAAGTTGGCCCAGCCCTGCTAGGACTCCAATCATTAGTGGAGAGAGTACCTAAAGTGTCCTTTTCCTATTATCATATGAATGACCACCCTAATTGTCATTATAGAATCCTCTTCCAGCAACTGATGGAGGAAGATGCAAAGATACATAACTACATACAAGATTGAACTACTGATTAAGTTAAAGTGAGGGAGGAGAGATTGCCTGAGCAGAGGGACAGGGATTATGATGGGGAGAACCATGGAGTGAGTAGGCTATGCCATGCTGTTGGGAGTTTGCAGACACTGAAATGACAGCTGATTTCCCTCTGAATGTAGATAAGAGTAGAAATGCATGGGCAGTATGTGGAGTCCCTTGCACTTGAACCAGATTCTATCCTGGGTCCATGAAGCCCATTCCTAGTGGGAAAACACATTTCTCAGACTTGCTACATTGGGGAATAACTGGGTCTTACTTCAATTGAATATGCCAGACTTTGTCATTCCTTGAATTGAATATGGGATTCCTTGATCTCTCTGAGGAGTAAAAGGGGTGGGGAGGCTTCAGGAGGGCTGTGAGATTGGGCAGGAGAAAGAGTTGGGTATGGAAAAATTTATAATTAAAAAATGATTGTGAGAAAAAAAATTCTCAAAATAAATTATGGAATTTCAATATGTAGATTTAAAAAAATAAATAAATTTGGACATTAGACTTTTCTCAGACATGGAGTTGATAAAATTCTTTTTCTATTCTGTATTCTACTAATTTGTCTAATTGAATCTGCCTTTTACTCACAGAAGCTGTTCAGTTTCTTTTTATTCTTTTGCTTTTTTCTTTTCTTTCTTTCCTTCTTTCTTTCATCTTTCTTTTTTTCCTTAAAAGGGTTTTTTTTTGTTTTTCTTATTTTTTTTATTATGAATAAAGTCAAATTTTTTCTATCCATGTATATCCTTATTCAAGGTCCCTTCCCCCCTCACCCCTTCAGGTTACTCTCACTTCTCCACACCTCCCCTTCCCCTCCCCAGTATGGGCAGGAGATCCCAAGGTCCCAATATTGCTCAGTTCAGCCTCCACTCCTGGCAGATCCAGCGTTCCCCCCAACATTGAGACTGAGTCAGGTGTTCCTCTAGGGGGAGTGAGATCCAAGGTTTCAATCCAAGGTGTTTCAGATCCCAAACTGTACAGTGGTACTGGTTTGCAGCTTGGACATTCTTTGCTTTATATATTGGTGTTTTTACATCATGCACCCCATCAAACTCAGATATCAGACCTCTCAGAATCATACCCACTCTTATGATCTCCCCATTTACAAAACTGCCCATTCATGCTGCTCATTTGCTTACTGGAGCATAATTAAACTCCCTGTGCCAAGACCCTTAAAGAAATCAAACCTTTCATCACAAATACCTCTGCCAGTGCCCATCAATACAAAAGTGAGGCATTGTGTCATTTAATTATGTTTTAGCCTTGAGTTCTTGTGTACAATGACATCTTCTCCTTTTTCTTTTTCTTTTTTTCCAAGTTCACTAATGAGTGAGTACATCCCCTGCTTCTCTTTCGGGGATTGTGATACCTCGCTCAGGAGGATATTCTCCATATCCATCCATTTGCCTGAAAATTTTAGGATATTATTTCTTCTTACTGCTGTAAGAAATCTGTTGTGTAGATGCACCACAGTTTGTTAATCCATTCCTCAGTTGAGGGGCATCTAGGTTGTCTCCAGGCTCTTGCTATTACAAATAATGCTGCTATGAACATAGTTGAGCTAATGATATTGTTGTGTGAATGTGTACCGTTAGGGTATATGCCTAACAGTGGATACTTGGGGAGATTGATTTCCAGTTTTCTGAGAAACCGCCATACTGCATTCCAGAGTAGCTGAACAAGTTTACACTCCTACCAACAATGGAGGAGTATTCCCCTCACTCTGCATCCTGTCCAACATAGGCTTTCATCTGTGTTTTTTATCTTAGCTATTCTGACATGTATAAGGTAGTATCTTAAGTTGTTTTAATTTGCATTTCTCTGATGGCTAATGATGTTGAGCACTGTTTCATGTGCCTTTCTGCCATTTTTAATTCTTCTTCTGAGAAATTCCTTTTAAGTTATGAACCCTATATCTTTTTCTCATTTATTAATTTTATTTAATTCTTAGAAGTGATGGCACAGTAGCAAATTCAGTGGGATTTTAGAAGACCAAATGCAGATGGATACTGGATCCAAATAGTATCATTGTAAGGAGAGCTGAAGATCCAAGACATTCATACTAAAGAATTCCCCTCTTTCAATGGCATAAGAGGGCTTTTGCTTAAGTTCCACTGATGAATGACTATATCACCTGCTTATCCTTGTGGGTTTGTGAAATCTCATTCAGGAGGATATTCTCCAAATCCATCTAATTCCCTGCAATTTAAGTTATTATTTTTTCTTGCTGCTGCAAAGTAAGTACTCTATTGTATTGATGTACCACAGTTTGTTAATCCATTCTTCAGTTGAGGGTCATCTAGGCTTTTTCCCAGGTTCCTGCTATCACAAATAATGCTGCTATGAACATAGTTGAGCTAATGCTTTTTGGATACAAATGTGCATCTTTAGGGTATGTTCTCAGTAGTGGTATTTCTGGATCCATGGGGAGATTGTTTCCTAGTTTTCTGAGAAACTACCATACTGGATTCCAGAGTGGCTGGACAAGTTTACACTCCTACCAACAATGGAGGAGTGTTCCCCTTGCTCTGCATCCCATCCAGCATATGCTATAATCTATGTTTGTGATCTCAGCCATTCTGACATGTGTAAGGTGGTATCTCAAAGTTTCTTTGATTTGCATTTTGCTGATGGCTAAAGATTTTGAGCACTTTTTCAGGTGCCTTTCAGTCATTTGTACTTCTGCTGAGAAATTCCTATTTAGTTCTTAACCCCATTTTTAATTGGGTTATTCAAATTTTGGGCTCTAGTTTCTTGTGTTCTCTACATACTTTAGAGATCAGTCCTCTGTCACTTGTATGGTTGGGGATGATCTTTTCCCGTTCTCTAGGTTTTCCTTTTGTTTTACTGATGGTGTTCTTGGCCTTACAGAACCTTCTCAGTTTTAGGAGGTCCCACTCATTGATTGTTGATCTTAGTGACTGTGCCACTGTTATATGGAGGAAGTGGTCACCTGTGCCAATGTGTTGGAGGGTATTTCTCATTATCTTTTCAATAAAGTTCAGCGTAGCTGGTTTTATGTTGAGGTCTTTGACCCACTTGGATTTCAGTTTTGTACATGGTGATAAGCTTGGATATATTTATATTTTTCTTACGCACTGCCATCCATTTATGCCAACACCATTTGTGAAGCTTTTCAGTTTCAGGAGGTACTGTTCATTAATTATAGATCTTACTGTCTGTGCTATTAGTGTTCTCTTCAGAAAGCTGTCTTCTTTGATTCAAGGCTTTTTCTCATCTCTTTGGTTTAGTGTGTCTGGTTCTATGTTGAAATTTTTGATCTACTTAAGCTTGAGTTTTGTTCAAGCTTATAAATATTAGTTCATTTACATTCTGCTTCATTAAACTAACCAGTTAAAACAACACTGATTTTTAAGATGCTTGAATTCCTTGCTTATTTATAAATTCTTATCAAAAAATGGTTATTTAGTGTCTTTGGATTTATGTCTAGGTCATCAATACTATACCATTAATCTATTATATCAATAACATGAAGTTTTTATTAATTACTGCCCTATTTCTAATTAAGTGCCATTTACCACTTTTGGTTAGTTGTTTTCCATTTTATGTCTGTTTTGTCATATATTAGGATGGTGATGTCTGATTGCTTTCTGGTCCAATTTATTTGGATTGATTTGTTCATTGTTTTAATCTAAGGTGGTGGTTATTTAAAGCTAAGATGCCTTTCTTGTAAATGAATGGCCTATGGATTTTGTTTCTTGATTCATTCAGCCATCCTCTGCTCATTTACTATATTGGTGAGAACAATAATATGATGGTTTATGTTCTTTTAGTGTTTATAGATATCTTTTGATTTTGTATTTTGCTCACAATGATACTATGTGATTCATTTATTTTATTTCTATAGTTTATCATTATCAATCATCTATTAATTCTGAAATAGCACTTCCCATATTTTCTTTTGCTTTGTCACATTAGATAATATATCTTAAAACTTGAAAGTATGAAGAGATCACATCCTAGATAACATTAAAAATTATCAGTAAAAAGTATTGAAAATGCAAAACAAAGCAAAAAATAAAAACAGGGACACAATTCTTAGGTGACAGACAAGCAAAAATTGATAGTAAACCTCATTTGTAATCAGAAATTTATTAAATATGCAACATATCACCACATATTCCTGTAAAAACTAAATTTAAAATTATATGCCTAAAGGATCCATCATTAAGATAATCTGATGATGAAAATATAAAAATACTTACTATTTGAGTCATGTTGAGATGGCTCTATAAGAAATCTTGCTGTGTTAACATCAAGATCTGTGTTCAGATTTCCACATACACACCCATATAAAATTTCTGGGCATGCCCCTGTATTTTATACACATTTAACACCATACATCAGGTTAGGGAGAGCAAAAAGTATCACTAGAGATTTCTGAATAGTCAACATAGCCAAAAATTGGTCAGGTTTGAGATCCATTGCTCTCAATCTTATATCAAGGTTGAGATAAGGTTGTGAGCAATTGATTAGAACCTCTCTCTCTCTCCCTTTCCGTCCCTGTCCCTATCTCTCTCTTTCTCTGTTTCTCTGAATCTCTGTCTCTGTTTCTCTCTGTTTCTCTCTGTTTCTCTCTGTTTCTCTCTGTTTCTCTCTCTCTCTCTCTCTCTCTCTCTCTCTCTCTCTCTCTCTCTCACACACACACACACACACACACACACACACACACACACACAAGCACTCTCTTACTTGGGCTAATATTACTTTAACTAAATCAGTAAAAATTTCAAATGAAGTTTTTGGTGATAATTTTAAAATTGTTTTTCTTTGACAGCAAAAGAACTTTGCATGAAATATGATTCTTTTCTTTTTACTACTCACTGACAGAGCAACCAATTTAAGGCTTTAATGAAAATAAGCAATGCTTTTGATAGGATTAATTTTTGGATCAGAAGTCAGCCAATTTGACAGTTTTTTGTCCCAGCTGAGAGGAGTAATTGAAAAATCATGGTTGAAAAACACATAAATCATTATCCTTTTGTGATCTGCATTTTATTTCTGAAGCTTGAGTTTTTATTTCTCAATTAAAATCAGAAAGATTAAGAAATTTAATATATAAAGGATTAAATATCATCTATTTTTACCGACAGGATATAATTTAAAAAGTATAAGTTTCACACCACACACAACAGGAGACAAGTATTATCTGCATGTGATCACCTTCCCTGACACTTACATCATCATTGAACATCAATTCTTTCCACCAAGCTCAAGGCAAGCTTGCTCACGGGATGGGAAAGTGCGTGCAATGAAAATGGCAGGAGTTCAAAGCTTATAGTTTAGGTGTTTCTAACCAATTTGCAGCAAATATATCCTTTCTAAGTATGACTTCTATAAACTCAAGTTTATTTTTTAACAAATATATTTTAATTAAAGAGAAAGTTACATGGATATTTAATTGAAAAATTCTCTGAAAAAACTTTTCAATATCATAAATCACATTTAAATTTTATTTATCAACTTAATATTTCCTTTTATATTCACAGAAGTTAAGAGATACAAATAAATATAAGTGATATATAACATTTACATATACAATATAATTTTAAAGGTTCCTTACTACATTGGATATTTTTGTTTCATCCTTAACAATCATTTGAGTGGCTGTTTTGATTTAATTTGAGTGTTTGATTTCACCATAATTTTGCTAAATCAACCCCAACATTTTAGGTGAGATGATAGGAGAAATATTTCTCATAATATATTGTAGTAAGAGATTTCTGGCCAGTCTAGACCCACAGATCAGACCTGCTCCTTAGGACCCACAAAATGACTCAGCTGTTTATATTAATTTTAAGCTGTTTGTCCTATGGATCAGTCATATTGTTAGCTAGTTCCTGCATCTTAATTCAACTCATTTCCATTAATCTTTCTTGCTATGTTGCCCATGGCTTTCCTGTGTAATTTACATGTTGATAATTGGGTGGCTGAATAGTGTCTCTTCTGACACTACCCACCTTCCCTTAACTATGTTCCAACTTCCTGCCTACTTCCAAGGTGCCTGCCATAGGCCAAAACTCTTCCTTTATTCACAGCATATAGAAAGACATCTCATATCACCTGCCCTTTTCTATCTACTCAAAAGGTAAAGTTTCACTTTCAACACAGAAAAATTACATGTAACAAAACATCTATCAAGCAAGAATTGTAGTTTTGTGTTATGCCTACCTAGAACATCCAAATTTGTGGAAAAATAAATAAAGGAACACTTAAACAGCAAAAGAAATCATCTAAAATGAGAAAGTTTATGAAATTGCAAGTCAAGAAAGAGAAAGCAGTATCTGGTGGGTTCAAAAATGAGATTCCAGCTTAATTATCAAGAGAGATATCAGTACTGGGTTGTGGAATCTTCTTTATCCAAGGGAAAAAAGCCAAAGAAGGCAGACACATGGCAAGGGAAGCACTGTATGGAGGTCCATGGTCACCATTGCTTGAAACTGGTATGAATCTGATAATTAGGGAGATCCTCAGATGTTGGAAATGCCACAGTCATAGGATAATTGTCAATGAGAGCTGCAGACATTGTTGGAAAAAAACCAAAAAAAAGACATTTATTTCACACAAAAAGTTGAATAAATTGAGAGAGTTAAAGAAAGCATTGACATATAACATAAGAACACAAAATGTAGAGATTTTCTTGCTTGATTTTAGTCTTGTATTGGCATAAGTTTTCTACATTATGTTCTTTTCTTCCCTTTAAACAGTACATGCTGTGTGACTGTATGTTGGAGACATTTGTTCTACTTTTTTTTTACTTTGAATTTAAAGGAGATTATAGTTAAGAGATTTTCCTGAGCCTCTAAAGAGACATTTTACTGTAGACATTAAGCAATATTGATAACAAAGGACTATAGGGATTTCTGGTGTTTGACTAACTGCATTTTGTATTAAATATATCAATGTGATCATTTGAATTAAAATACCTTTTAAAGCTTTATTTTTTTTTATCCTAGTCTTCAATTGATAAAATCTTTAAAAAGAATTAGAAGGTGTGCCCTATTTGTAGTAGGTATTATATTGTTGAAACAAGTATGTCACTGGAATGGGCTTTCAGTTTTAAAAGCTTACACTAGGTTGAATTTGTGTGTGTGTGTGTGTGTGTGTGTGTGTGTGTGTATTTTCTTCCTAGCTGCAGCATACAGATCTCAGCTACTTCTCTACCATTGTGCCTATCTCTTTTCTTCAATGCTGATCAGAAAACAAACAAACAAACAAACAAACAAACAAAAACTCTCCCCCATGGGACCAGGTGCTGTCTGTGGGCACCCCAATCACTCCATAGCAGTCAGAGGTATACTTTGGCTGCAAGGGTCCCCCTAGTTGCTGCTAAGACAAGGGAAATTGCACAGCCACCCTGCCACCAACTGCTCAAACAGAGAAGGACTGAGGACTCTGAAAGCCAGATTCAGACTCTGCCCAAAGATGTGGTAGGGTCAGCAGGCACCTGCTCCTGAATCCCTATGGGGGAAAATTGTGTTCCAGTCGGGTTCCAGTTTCAGGATCAGGTGCTGTCTGTGGACTGTGTCCCCACATACTCCATAGCAGACAGAGATAAACTTTGGCTGCCAGGGTCCCCCCAGCTACTGCTAAGACAAGGGAACTTGCATGGCCACACCGTTTTCAACTGCTCAAACAGAGAAGGACAGAGGATTTTAAATTCAGTCCCCTGCCCACTGCAGAGTTAGTTACTGAGCAGACCACATGTTCAGAGGTGAAAGGAGAAACACAAGCCTGCTTGCCACAACTGACCAGGAGGCACCTAATGGTGAACCACTGAAGCCATGATCAGATGTCAGTGCAAAAATATATATTATAATATAAAGAACAACAAAGTAACTATAGAAGAAAATGGCGGTCCTACAACTACAAAACCTGAACTGAGCAATGGAAAGGAAACAGAAGGAAGCAACACTAAAAATAGCTTTATGATGATCATAGAAGCTATCAAAGAGGTTATGAAAAATTCTCATGAATAGAAGAAAACACAACCAAAAAATTGGAAAAGGTTGAACAAATCTATGAAAGAAACATACCAAGAACTAAAAACTGAAATAGAAGCAATAAAAAAGGAAAAAAATGAGTCAAAGATTGAAATAGAAAACCTGAAGAAAATAGCAGGAAACACAGATAAAATCATAACAAACAGAGCTCAAGAGAAGAAAGATAGAATCTCTAAAGTGAAAGATTCAGTAACTCAAATAGATATATCAGTCAAAGAAAATACTAAAACCAAAAAAGCCATAACACAAAATATTCAGGAAATCAGGGACATCATGAAAAGACCTAACCTAAGAATAAAAGGAATAGAAGAAGGAGAAGAATACCAGCTTAAAGGCACGTATAATGCATTCAATAAAATCATATAAGAAAACTTTCCTAATTTGAAGAAGAAAATGCCTATAAAGATACAAGAAGTTTACAGAACACCAAATAAATATGACCCAAAAAAAAGTCAGCATGCCACATAATAATCAAGACACAAAATATACAGAATGGAGAAAAAATTTTAAGAGATGCAAAAGAAAAGGGCCATCTTAACTATAAAGGCAGACCCATTAGAATAATACCTGACTATTCAGTGGAAATGATGAAAATTAGAAGGGCTTGGTCAGAAGTTATACAGATACTAAAAGAGCATGGCTGCCAAACTAGAACACTATACCCTGCAAAATTATCAATCACCATAGATGGAGTAAACAAGATAGTTCATGACAAAGTCAAACTGAAACAATATCTCTCTACCAATCCAGCACTACAGAAAGTATTAGAGGGAAAATTCCAACCTAAGGACCCCAGATACACCCATGAAACCACAAACAATAAATAACACCTCAGAAGAATACTTCAGAGAAAGGAAATACAAAGAAGTTGCCACCAAAATAGCAAGAAACATCAATCTCTGGTCACTAATATCCCTTAAATATAAAAGGACTCAACTCTCCTATAAAACAACACACTCTAACAAGATGGATACAACAACAGAAGACATCCTTCTGTTGCCTTCAAGAAACACACCTAAACTACAAAGACAGACACAGGTTTAAATTAAATGGTTGGGAAAAGATTTTCCAGTCAAATGTTCCTAAGAAACAAGCTGGGGTTGTCATCCTAATATCTAACAAAGTAGACTTTAAGCTAAAAGCAATTAAAAGGGACCAAGATGCTGATTACTTATTCATCACAGGAAATATTGGTCAAGATGAGATTTCAATCCTGAATATTTATGCCAATAATATAACGGCACCTACCTATATAAAAGAAACACTACTAAAGCTCAAATAACTCATCAATTCTTACACTCTAATAGTGGGAGACTTCAATACCTCACTTTCAACACTGAATAGGTCACCCAGACAGAGACTCAACAGAGAAATAAGGAGTCTAATAGAGGTTATGATGCAAAGGAATTTAATAGATATCTACAGAAGCTTCCACCCAAATGCAAAAAAAATATACATATTTCTCAGCTCCTCATGGGACTTTTTCCAAAATTGAACAACAGATACAAAAAAAATGAAAATAATCATTTGTAACATATCAGACCACCAGATCCTAAAGTTAGAGTTCAACAATATCAAAAATCAAAAAAAAAAGCCTATCAACTTATGGATACTAAACATCACTCATCTGAACCATCTCTGGGTCAATAAGAAATTATGAAAGAAATCAAAGTCTTCCTAGAATTTAATGAAAATGAATCTACAATGTACCCAAACCTGTGGGACACAACAAAAGCAGTCTTAAGAGGAAAATTCATAGCTCTAGATGCCTATAAGAAAAACCTAGAGAAATCCCACACTACAGATCTAATAGCTCAGCTGAAAGCCTTAGAACAATTAGAAGCAAGCTCACCTAGAAGGAGTAGATGGCAGGAAATAATCAAACAGAGCTGAAATCAATACAATTGAAACAAAAAGAACAATACAAAGAATCAATGAATCAAATAGTTGGTTCCTTGAGAAAGTCAATAAGATAGATAAGCCCTTATCCAAACTAATCAAAAAACAGAGAGAGAGAGTCCAAATCAACCAAATCAAAAATCAAAAGGGGGACATAACAAAAAACCCCTAGGAAATCCAGAGAAATATTAGATCACACTTTGAAAATCTGTATTCAACAAAAATGGAAAAACCAAGAAGAAATAGACAGCTTTCTGGAGAGGTATTATTTACCAATATTTAATGAAGTTCAGATTAATTACCTAAACAGGCCTATAACTCTTAAAGTGAGGACCCCCTGGAGTGTGTGCCAGGAGGAGGAAGAGGAAGCAAATTTTGTTTGAAAATGCTCTTATTAATGTTAAAACCAGTACTGTATATGCTAACTCAAACTTTTAGTTTATAAAACTTAAACTAAATAACATTAGCTATCATAATCCAAATCTGATTCTTTTCTAATTTTTATCCATGGTTGACATGTGACATTTAATGTGGGTATGATACCTAGAAGAAAAATAATCAAGAACATATTTTGTGAATTAAAGAAGCCAAAACAATGGATGAAGAAAACAGACATTATAAGCTTTGTGCCCAAACATGTTTTGTAACAAGACTGGCTATAATTCTCCTACCTGTCACACTCATTTATTTTCTTTGTAATATCTAAAAGTTATTTGAGATAATTTATTATTATTCTAATTTTTGTTTTTATTTCGGCTAATTTGGTTTTATAACAATAGCTCCATGGGAGGTGGATTGCTGGAAGTTTAAGGGAAATGGATTTTAATGTACAAATTACTGTAACTAGGACTTGTGACTAATTATTTTATTAGTCCTGTTATTTTTGCCTGCATACAATGTTCCAGATTGGGGAAACAAAGAGGGAATGTATAACTGAAGAACTCAGAAAACAATAATAAAAATTTAAATCCATACCCCCCCAAAAAAAGAAATTAAAGCTGTTATTAAAAGCCTCCCCCAAAATAAAAACCTTGGTCCAGATGGTCTCAGTACCGAATTCTACCAGACATACAAAGAAGAATTACTACCATTACTCCTCAAACTATTTTACACAGTAGAAACTGAAGGAATATTGCCAAATTCCTTTTATGAGGCCACAATTACCCTAACACCCAAGCTACTCAAAGACATAACAAAGAAGGAGAACTACAGACCAATCTCCCTCATGATTATTGATGCTAAAATTCTCAACAAAATTTTAGCAAAACATATACAACAATGTATAAAAAATATCATTCACCACGGCCAAGTAGCCTTCATCCCAGAAATGCAGGGCTGGATTAACGTAAGAAAAACCATAAACGTTATCCATCATATAAACAAACTAAAAGAACAAAACCCTAACCCTAACCCTAACTCTAACCCTAACCCTAACCACATGATCACATACTTAGATTCTGAAAAAGCCTTTGACAAAATCCAACACTCCATCATGATTAAAGCCCTGGAGAGATCAGGAATATAGGGAAAATACCTAAATATAATAAAGGTGATTTACAGGAAACCGACAGCCAATATCAAACTTAATAGAGAAAAACTCAAAGCAATCCCACTAAAATCAGGAACTAGACAAGGATGTCCTCTCTCACCTTATCTATTCAATATAGTTCTCAAAGTTTTAGCTGAAGCAATAAGAGAATGAAAGGAGATTAAGGGGTTAGAAATTAGAAAAGATGACATAAAACTATCTCTATTTGAAGATATAATTTTATATATAAGTGACCCACAAAATTCTTCAAAGCAACTGCTGTGGCTGATAAACACCTTCAGCAATGTAGCAGAATACAAGATTAACTCAAAGAAAACAGTAGCCATTCTATACACTAAAGATAGAAAAGTTGAAAAAGAAATAAGGGAAACATTACCCATCATAATATCTGCAAATAATATTAAACACCTTAAAGTAATTATAACCAAAGAAGTAACAGACTTATTTGACAAAAAATTTAAATCACTAAAGAAAGATATTGAAGAGGATATCAGAAAATGGAAAGTTCTCCCATGTTCCTGGATAGGTAGGATCAACATAGTAAAAACGGCAATTTTACCAAAAGCAATCTACAAATTCAATGCACTTATCATCAAAATCCTAACACAATCTTTTTTGGACCTTGAAAGAACAATACTCAATTTCATTTGGAATACCAGGAAAGCCAGGATTGCCAAAACAATTTTGCACAACAAAAGATCTTCAGGAGGCATCACCATCCCTGACTTCAAGTTATACTACAGAGCTTCAGTAATTTAAAAAAACAGCTTGGTAATGGCATAAAAAGAGAATTGTAGATCAATGGAATCAAATTGAGGATCCGGGCATTAACCCAAAAACCTATGAACCCCTGATCTTTGACAAAGTTGCCCAAAATATTCAATGGAAAAAAGATAGTATATTTAACAAATGGTGTTGGCATAGCTGGATGGTAGTGTGTAGAAGAATGCAAATATATCCAACCCTTTCACCCTGCACCAAACTCAAATCCAAGTGGATCAAAGACATCAACATAAACCCACTTTATACTTGATAGAAAATAAAGTGGGAAATACACTTCTAAAAATTGGCACAGGCGACCACTTCCTAAATAGAACACCAGTGGCACAGACACTAAGATCAACAATCAATAAGTGTGATCTCCTGAAGCTAAGAAGCTTCTGCAAAGGCAAGGATACTGTAAATAGGCCAAAAAGACAACCTAAGGAATGGGAAAAGTTTTTAACCAACCCTACAAGTGATAGAGGACTTATCTCTAAGATATATAAAGAATTCAAGAATCTAGAGTCCAAAACCCTGAATAACCCAATCAAAAAATGGGGTTCAGATCTAAAAAGGGAATTCTCAGCAGAAGAATTAAGAATGGCTGAAATGCACTTGAAAAAGTCCTCATCATCTTTAGCCATCAGAGAAATGCAAATCAAAACAACTTTGAGATACCACCTGACACCTGTTACATTGGCTAAGAAAAAAGACACACAGGACAGCCTATGCTGGAGAGGATGCAGAGCAAGGGGAGCACTCCTCCTTTGTTGGTGGGAGTGTAAGCTTGTTTAACCCTTTTGGAATGCATTATGGTGTTTTCTCAGAAAACTGAGAATCAATCTCCCCAACGACCCAGCAATGCTACTTCTGGGTGTATACGCTAAATACACGCAGTTGCACTCCAAAGGCATTAGCTCAACTATGTTCATAGCATCATTATTTGTATGAGCAAGAACCTGGAAACAACCTAGATATTCCTCAGCTGAAGAATGGATTAACAAACTGTGGTACATCTACATCATGGAGTATTACTCAGCAGTAAAAAAAAAAAAATGATATCCTAAAATTTGGAGGCAGAAAGATTGACTTGGAGAATATCCTACTGAGCGAGGTATCACAAACCCAGACATATAAGCAGGGGATGTACTCACTCATTAGTTGCCTCTGGACAAACTAACAAACAAACAAGCAAGAAAACAGCAAAGCATTCCCAAGCTGCAAACCACTACCACTTAACAGCTTTGGATCAGAAATACCTTGGACTGACTCCTTGGATCCCACTCCCCCTAGAAGAACACCTGATTCAGTCTTGAGGTTGGGGGAGAAAAGTGGATCTACCAGGAGTGGAGGCTGAACTAAGCAATATTAGAACAGTAGGACCATGGAACTGCCTTCTGCCTACTCAGGGAGGGGATGGGGAGTTGTGGAGAAGAGAGAATGACCTGATATTTTGCGAGGGGGAAAGGAACTTGAATAAGGATATACAAGGATAGAAAGTGTGACTTCTTTGTTCATAATAACAATTAAAAAAAAAACTCTCCCCCAAAATAAAACAAAAAAAGGCTGGTCGATGACTCTGTCCTCTGATAATCCAGACTAATTTTATTAAATATACAATATGTCATCAAAATTCAGTAGTCATTCAAAACAACAAACAGCTCTCCAGTTGAAATGTTCTTTCATTAGAGTTACCTTTGTCATGGTGTCTCTTCACAACAATAGAACAATAACTAATAAGCATTATCTTGTTTCTTTTTATTTACTAGAAATTAAACCTTACATAGTTTTCTTCATATCAACTCTCTACCTAAAAAATTTCGGTCACTGTGATCCTACTTAAATTATTAGACTCTGCAGTTTGCCCCTTTTTCTGCTTACCCATCTCATTGGTTTTTAAGGGTCATTTAATAAGTGGTGTCTATTACATCTAGTGTTTATTATTTACATGGAGAAAATTTGTAGCAAACAGTTTTATCATTTTCATTTTATGCTTTAATTTAACCTGAACACTTCATTTTTTTATTTTTCAAAATATATATCTTATTTTTACTTATGTGTACATGTGTGAGTGACTCATATACATTGACTGGAACATAGATACTCTTGGAGGGGAGAAAAGGAAAACAAGTCCCCTAGAAGTGGCAACGTTTTGCAGTAAGCCACCTGATATGGGTACTGGGAAATAACTCTGGTCAGTAATTAGCATTCATTTTAAACTGTTTAATTATCTCTTTAGTGCCAGCGTTTTCAATTTTTAGGATTAGTTATCAATTTAAAAATTTACCCTCCAAAGATAATTTAATATACATTTACAAATACTTCTATTATATGAAATTATCTACCTTAGTTATTAATAAAATGAAGTAGGAGATAAAAGAAATATTATAAAAGATATAGACATGTATATTCATAAGACATAAATAATTATCAACAAGTACAAATATAACATTCAGATGCTAAGGTCAAAAAATTTTTAAAATACTCATCAAATTCCAAGATGAATGAATCCTCATTTCATATAGATGCTATGCTATGTAATGAATGAAGATCTTTTGTGGACAGATAATTTTCAAAATTGTAAAATAAATTTCTAAAATTTGAAAACCATCATCATGTAGACATAACTAGAAGCCACAAGCCACCATTAGAGACAATTAGTCTTAACTGGGTACTGAAAAGTTTGACATAGAAAAGTCTGTAGTGTTAAATAGGGAAACTTAGAAATCTTAAAGCGAACATTTCTAAAGTTGAAAAAATAAAATTGAAAAATCATAAAATATTATTAAGTGTCTAACATGCTAGGATTCTTATAGTGAGCAAATATTCATATTCACTAATATTTATTCCTGAACACAATTATATTAGCGTGCTTTCTGTTACTGTGATAAACATGATGATTAAATAAACTCAGAAAGGAAGTGGTTTATTTTATCTTTCATTTAAAGTCCATCATAAAGGGAAACTGAGATGTGAGTTTAAGGTTAAATATTGAAACAGACAAACAAAAAATAAATATAAAATAAAGGGGGATTACTTGCTTGTTTCCCTGACTCACTCTGATACATGTTTTTGTATATCTTAGGCCATACTGCCTTGGGGTGGCACTGAACACAATAGGATAGAGTTGACAAAATAATAACCAGGACAAAAATTTGCAAATATATTTCTAGTTGTAATCTGGGTATTAACAAGTACCTGAAGATTGGAATGTGCAATAAATAATAAATAATAGTATTCTCCCTGTTTATAATTTTTCAACTTTTGCCTTTGACATCTATATTATAAATTTTACCTTTCTTGTACTTTTCCAATTTTAATTGCTTTTTGCAAATTATATTTTGTTCTCTAATTTGTTTACCCTTAAAGTAATAGTGGTTTCTTATGGTATAATATTGGCAGTAACAGTATCAATCACAATTCTTACTTCTCTCTGTGACATTGCTGGCATTCACTTCATTAATATATCTTCCATCATTCATATAATGAATGCATTATTACAGTTATTATTTAATATTTATCTTCTTCTCACTTTGAGAGTAAATAAAATAAAGTATTCTTTACTTCACTTATTTCTCCATTGAATATCCTAACTCCCACTTGGACAATTTTTTTAGTCTTCTGTGACTGGCTGTACTAAATCTTTTTTTGAATGAAGTGTCTCAATTTATTCTTGCAGACAACCACATATCCTTTACTTCTGAAGTAAATATTTTCCTGGATATAGATTATTTTGAAGTCTGAGATACTTTAAATATAAAAGAAAACTTATTTGAGTAATTTATTAAAAGAATAAACCTATATATTCCAATTTTGTCTTCCATAAATAGAAGTGCTTAAATATCTAACTTTGAAACATTAACACTTACATTTATATATTTAAGTTTATTATTATGGTAGTATGAGTGAGAAATTCCTACTATATTCACATCCATTTGAGTACTTGCTTCACAGTTAGTTATGATGTTTGGGAACATTATGGAACTATTAGGTATTTGAGTTTGTTGGAGAAAGTATGCCATTAAGAGGGGGTTTTGAATTTTTCTAGCTTCAACTCAATTTCTACTTTACTCTGTCTTTGTGTTTCATGTTTGTAGTTGATCATTCACCTTCTGGCTTTTGCTCCTATAAAAGTTGCTGGTGCCATGCCTCATCTGCCACAATAGACTCTTATTTATTTAAATCCATAAGACAGAGTAAACTCATCCATATATTGTTTTTGTTCATAATATTTTATCACAGCAACAGTAAAATAAATATTGCAAACATAATAAGTGAATGTGAATAAATTCCATCTTTGTTTTATTAATTATATTTCTTTGCTATTTTTCTACTTCATGCTCTCTAAACTTCTTATTTATATGTTAGTCTGTTTTTAAATGATTCTGGAAATATGTTGTTGAGGTCAAACCATGTTTCATGGGGTTTCCTCATGGCAACTGAAACTCGAGTTAGGACAAATAAATGCAAGTATAGTGGGTATGGCTGCAATAGACCTTACCAAGTTTTTGTTTTGTGTGGGAGGATTGTGGTAAAACTTTGAAACTTTGGGATAAAAGAGCCATTGAGTGTTAAGAGCTCAGTGGGATGTTCTTCAGGTGTTTGGAAGATAAGAATGTTAAGAGCAATGCAGAAAATGGAGGCTTGACTTGTGAAATTTTAGAGGGAAGTTTAAAGCTTGTCAGGCCAATTGTTATCTTGAATTAAGATCTCGTGGCTCTGGCTAGCTAGGGCTGAAGTATCAGCTGTGCTGAACAATATAACAGAAGTACTAAAGCAAAATTTTGCTTTTCTGGGATACTTGACACTTGTCAGCCAGAGCTAAGAACTTAGCAGTGATTAAGAAAGAGATCAGTGTTACTGAGGTGAAATCTTCTGGAAAGTGTTTCCTGATAGCACAGAGAAACTGTGTTACAGAGGCAGTCAACATTGTACCTCATACTGGTAGCCACATATGGTAATGTGTGTCACCCAGATGTTACTGGGTTTGAAGGCATAAATGGGCCATGGCAAACAGTTGAGGCTAGGAACTGAGAGACCAGAAAAAGTCCAGTTGTGAAGGTACAGGCCTAGGACTAAAGGCAAAATACAAAGATTTTGAGGCTTGGCACCATAAATAGATCTTATGAGAGGCCATTGGTGAATATAATACCAGTTGTATTGAGGAAATATAGCAGTTTGGAGATGCTACTACTGTGGAATGATCAAAAGGAAGAGCTGCAGTACTGAACTGAAGCAAGCCTAATAGAAGACAAGTTGTATGTGTTGCTGAGGGGTGTGCTTGAGAAGCGACTCAAGCTCTATGGACAAGATAAAATGTTAATGAGTGGATATCAGACATTGAACAGTTGGAATTCTGATTTGCTTTAATTTTGACTGTGGTCAGATGTTTCCCTCTTAAAGTACGAACATATTTTATTAGAGCCCAGAGTTGAAAGACTTTGAATTTTGAAAGACTTCCAGTTTTAAAAGATTGGTTACTAAAATTTTAATTTCTTTGAATTTGTAAAGACTGTGAGAGTTTTAAAGTTATTTTGTTTTTAATATGATATATTGTGGATGAATAAGAAAAGAAGGATTGTAGTTTAATAAGGATGTGGTTTTTGTCATGTTTTCAAGGCATCAGTTTTACTGGATGGTTTTATGTGTCAACTTGAAACAAACTAGAGTCAATAAAGAGGAAGGAGTGTCAGTTGAAGAAATACATCCATGAGATCTAGCTATAAGGCATTTTCTCATTTAGTGACTCTTGAGAGAAGGCAGAGCCCATGATGTCTGGAACAATCCTGGAGAGACTGTCCTGGTTTCTATAAGAGGGTGAGCTGAGTTAGCCAGGGAAAGCAAGGCAGTAAACATCTTCCCTCCATGCCCTCTGAATCACCTCCTGTCTCCAGAATCATGCCTTGTTTGAGTGCCTATCTCAACTTTCGTCAGTGATGAATAGCAATGCTAAAGTGCAACCCTTTCCTCACCAAATTGTTTTGTAGCCATTGTCTTTATCTTAACCATAGAAACCCAGATGATAGTATTTCCCAATGCTATGTGAGTTTTCTTCATAGTTGTGGCAATGTCTATAACAAACATGGATGATTCTCTGCATGATCTTTCTCCAAAGCTTTAAAAATTCAGCTTTTCTTCACACTAAATTTTAAATTTTTTGTTTGTATCTTTATCACTTGTCATTATCTTACACTGTTAATGTGGAAAAGAACAGTGAATTCTAACCACACCACAGTATCAATACTATGTTGTCTTAAATAATGTTTGCAATAACTTACATTAATATTTAAATTTTAATATTAATATACTAATGCAGGTTATTGTCATTTTATATGTATTTTTTCAACTTCATGATTCTTCCCTCAAATTTTGTTTCTCAGTCTTCCAACAACTTCTTATTTATCTCTGTATTCACCCTAGTACTCCCACTTCCACTTTTAAATTAAACACATTCTGACATTTTCCTGCTCTTATCCGCTTCATTTACAGCTTCAAAAACTACATGTACATCACCTATATACAAAATTAAAATCTAGGGTCCACATACAAGGGAAACACATTTGGCATTTGATTCTGCCATCATTTAATATAATAATTTCATCATTTCTTATAGAAATATAAATGTTTTTGCTTAAATTAGTTTCATTTATTTATAGAATGACAGCTTGGTTATATAAATTTCAAACCCATGTTTGACTGATTATGGAGGGATTTTATATTTTTTTAATAATTTACCTAAAAGCTGTTTGTTATTTTTTTCTCACGAACTTCCCCCAATCCATTCCCCTAGAGAGGCAAAGGTATCCCAAAGTGAGTAAATTCTGTCTGACATATCTAGTTGAAGTAGGTTCCAGTCACTCTTCTCTGTATCAAGGCTTAGTACAGTGTTCTTCTGTATGAAAAAGGCTTCAAGGAGCCAGTTCACATGCTAGGAATAAATACTAGTCTTACTGCAAGAGGCTCCATAAACTGCCCATGCAATTTGACTGTCAAAAACTTTCCATTGAGGTTTCTCAGCAATTATTTCAGAGTCAGTAAATGATGAGTCTCTTGTCTCATGATCCTGATTCCTTTGCTTTCTCCTCCCTCTCTTCAGCTAGACCAGCAACTCAACAGAGTGCTTAGCTGTTGAACTCTGTTTTTACCATCATCAGTTGCTGGATGGAGGTTCTACAATGACAATTAGGGTGGTGATTCATTTGATTGTAGGAGAAGTCCTATGTAGGCCCCCTCTATACTTTTTCTTGGAGTGCTAGCCAGGAACACCTTGTGGGATATTGGATATTTCACAGAACCAGGTTTCTCTCTAACAACTCAATGGCTTCTTCTATCAAGATATCTATTTCTTTGCTCTCTCTCTGTGTTGCTCCTTCCACTAAAACATCTAATTCTTTCATAATCTCTTCCCAACTTCCCTTGCTTGTTCCCCCAAATAATCCTAATTTACTCAGAAGATCTTCCCTATTTCCCCTTCCCAGGGGATCCATAGATGTGTCTCTTAAGTTTCTCCTCTTACCTAGATACTCAGTGTTTGTGAATTGTAACCTGGTTATACTTTGCTTTATGTCTAAAATCTGCTAATGAGTGAGTAGATACAATGTTTGAATTTCTGGTCTCTGTTACCTCAAACTGGATGATGATCTTCAGATCCATCAATTTGCCTGCAAATTAATGCTGAGTGGTTCTCCATGTGTAAATGTACCACAATTTGTTAAAACATTTTTCAGCTGAGTGACATCTAGATTCCTCCCTATTTCTGGCTACTACAAATAGTGCTGCTTTAAACATAGTTGAGCTAATGCCCTTGGGTTAAAAATGTGTGTCTTTTGAGTATATGCTCAATAGTGTTATTGCTGGATCATTGGGTATATTGCAATTATGTTGGTATATTGTAAATATTTGTCCCTCTCACTGGTTTAATAAAAAACTGATTAGCCAGAGGCAGACAAGAAGTAAGGGTGGGGCCAGCAGACTAAGAAAACTCTGGGAACATCTCAGAGCAAAACAGAGACTCTGCAGAGATGCCAGGAGATGCAGAGTAAAGAAGTTGAAATGCTACTGAGAATAGGTACCCAGCCACATGATTAAACAAGGTAAAAATCATGGGTTAAGATGAAAAATTTAGAAAGTTATATGTCTGGACCCTAGGTCAATTAACGTAAAATTAATATAAGTGTCTTTGGTTCTGTGGGACTGTGTGTGTTTCTGTGGAACTGTAGGTCCAAACCTTGACTCTAGTCCCAAAAGTCCAGGACAGAAACTTACTACAATCGAGTAGATTGATTTTCAGTCATAGTGATTTTCAAAGTGGCTGTACAAGTACAAGTTTATATATTCCTCAACAATGGAGGAGTGTTACCTCTTTGCTCCACATCCTCTCTAGCCTAGGCTGTTGTCTCTGTTTTTGATCTTAGCCATTTTGACTATTATAAGATGGTATCTCAAAGTTGTTTTCATTTTTATTTCTCTGATGGCTTAGAATGTTGAGCAATTCTTTAAGGTTTTTCAGTCGTTTGAAATTATTCTGCTGAGAATTTCCTTTTTAGATCTGAGCCCCATTTTTAATTGGATTATTTTGGATTTTGGTTCCTAGCTTCTTGAGTTCTCTATATATTTGAGAGATCAGTACTTTGTATGATGTAGGGTTGATGAAGTTTTTTTTTCCACTCTTTAGGCTGTCATTTTGTCTTATTGACCATGTGCTTGCATTACAGAAGCTTCTCAATTTCAGGAGGTCCCTCTTATTGTTGTTCTTAGTGTCTGTGCTACTGGTGTATTTAGGAAGTGTTCACCTGTGCCAATACATTAAAGGATATTTTTGACTTTTTTTCTGTTAAGTTTAGTGTAACTGGATTTATGCTGAGGTCTTTAATCTACTTGGACTTTTCAGGGTGATAGATAGATAGATTTGCATTCTTCACCATACAATTATCCAAGTGTGCCAGCATCATTTGTTGAAGATGCTATCGTTTTTCCACTGTATATTTTTGTTCTCTTTGTCAAAAATTAGGTGTTCATAGATTGTGGGTTAATGTAGGAGTCTACAATTAGATGCCATTGATTTACAAATCTGCTTTTATGCCAGTACTATGCTGTTTTATTACTGTACCTCTATAGTAAAATCAAGGATAGTGATGCCTTCCAAAGTTATAGTATTGAACAGGATTTTTTGGGCAATCCTGAGTTTTTTGTTATTCCCTATGAAGTTGAGTATTGTTCTTTGGAGGTCTTTGAAAAATTGTGTTGAAATTTTGATGGGAATTGCATTGAATCCATAGGTTGCTTTTGATAAGATTGCCATTTTAACTTTGTTAATCCTATCTTTCCAAGAACGTTGGGAATCTTTCTATTTTGAAAATTTTTCTTTAATTTCTTTTTTTAAAGCCTTAAATTTCTTGTCATACAGTACTGTCATATATTTAGTTAGAGTTACCACATGATATTAGATGTTACTTACAGCTATTATAAAGGGTAATATTTTTCTTATTTTGTTTTCAGCCTTTTTATCATTTGTGTATAGGAGTCCTAAATAATGATAGTTTGACTTCTTCCTCTCCAATTTGTATGTCCTTGAACACCTTTTGTTGTGTTATTGCTCTAGCTAAAACTTTAAGAACTGTATTGAATATGTATGGAGACAGTTGACAGCCTAGTTATGTTCCTTTATTTCAGTGAGATTGCTTTGAGTTTTTTTTAATTAATTTAATGTTGACTGTTAGCTTGCTGTAAATTACCTTTATTATTATTTTTGGATAGTTTCCCTATATTCAATCTAATAGTTTTATCATGAAATTAATAGATTTTATCAAGAATTTTTCAGCATCTAATGAGATGATCAAGTTTTTTGTTCATTTTTTTTCTTTCAGGTTGTTTACACAATGAATGACATTGACAGTTTTTCTTATGGTGAAAGATCCCTGCATCTCTGAAATGAAGCCTACTTAATCAGTGTGGATGATGTTTTTGATGCATTTTTAAATTTTATTTGTCAGTATTTTATTTGTATCAATATTCATGAGGGAAATAGTACTGTAATTTTTTTTTTTGCATCTTTGTGTAGTTCGGGTATCAAGGTGACTATAGCCTCATAAAAGTTGGGCAATGTTTCTTCTCTTTCTATTATGTGGAACAATTTGAGGAATATTGGTGTAATTTCTTTCTGTTTTTTTGTTTTTTTTTTTTTTATTCTGGTGTAATTTGCACTGAAGTCATCTGGACCTGGGCTTTTCCTTATGGGTTATAAGTTTATTTACATTGTATACCTTCTCTTTACTTTGTTTAGTAAATGATACCTGTCTACAAAGCTGTTCATTTCTTATAGGTTTTGCAATTTTATGGAGTACAGATTTTGGAAATATGACCTGATGATTCTGGGGATTTCTTCTGTGTCTGTTGTAGCAGCTCCATTTTTATTTCTGATTTTTTAATCTGGATATTTTCTTTTTGCCCTTCAGTTAGTTTGGATAAAGTTTGTATATCTTGATGACTTTCTCAAAGAACCAACTCTTGATTTCATTTATTCTTTGTATTGTTTTCTTTGTTTCAATTTTATTAATTTCACCCTTGACTTTTATTATTTTCTGTCTACTACTTCCTCAGGGTGAGTTTCTTTCTATTTTTTTTAGAGTTTTCAACTGTGCTATTAATATTTTTGTGTGAGAGTTCTCCATTTTTTGTGTATATCCACCTAGTCCTATAAACTTTTCTCTTAGCACTGTTTTCATTCACTCCCATAAATTTCGGTCTGTTGTGGATTCATTTTCATTAAATTCTAGGAAATACTTAATTTCTTTCTTTACTTCTTTCTTGACCAAGAGGTGGTTAAATTGAAAGATATTCAGTTTCCATGAGTTTGTAGGCTTTCTGTGGTTTATATTGTTGTTGAACTCTAACTTTTGTCCATGGTAAAATAAAAAGGGTTGTTCCCAATTTTTGTATCTATTCATACTTGTTTTATTACTGTGTATATGGTCAATTTTGCAACAATTTTTTTATATAAAGTTTGATATTGATTTTCAAAAAACAATAAAAAAAAGAAAGAAACAAAAGAGATACAGGGTAGCGCTCTGTGCCCTACCAAGAACCCACATTGCCCTCTCAGCAGACCAAGCCCCTAGGAGCATCCTCTATGACAACTTGATCTAGGAGGATTCAACAAAGCAGAAGGGAAGATGCCTGTCCCCTCAGAGCATATGGCCTGTGTCTTTTCATAGGTGACTTTAGACTATGGATATTAATGAATATTAATCAACAGTGACTGTTAATTCCTTTTATCAATTATGTTAATGTGCTTGGTTTCCTTATTTGGAGTTTGCTACTGTGGTATTATCTATTGCTTGTGGGTTTACACGTGTTTCTAGCTCTGTTATATTGAAGTTTTTCTTCTAATGCTTTCTGTAGGGGTGAACTTTTTGATATTTTTTTAAAATCTGTTTTTGTAATAAAATATGTTGCCTCTCCATCTATGGTGACTTAGAGTTTTGATGGGTGTAGTTGTCTGGGCTGTAATCCTTAGTCTCTTAGTGTCCTTATAACATCTGCCAAGGAAATTGTAGCTTTAATATTGTCTTTTGAGAATTCAGTTATTCTGATGAGTCTGCTTTAAGTTACTTGGCCTTTTTCCTTTGAAGCTCTTAGAATTCTTTTTTTTTTTATTCTGCCTGTTTAGAGGGTTTTTTTTTTGTTGTTGTTGTTATTATGTGACATGCAGACAGTTTTGGAGGGTCTAGTCTATTTGGCATTCTGTAAGCTTCTTGTATTTCCACAGGCACTTCCTATTTTAGTTTGCCAAAGTTTTCGTCTATAATTTTGCTGAATATATTGTCCATGCCATTGAGCTGGTAATCTCCTTCTTCTGTTCCTATTATTCTTAAATGTGGTCTTTTCATAGTGTCCAATATTTCCTGGATATTTTGTTCTATCACTATTTTGGGATTTAGTTTTTTCTCTGACTAATGTATTTATTTCCACTATCAGATCTTCCACACTAGCTATTCTTTCTTATGTGTCTTTCATTTTGCTGGTTATGCTTGCCTCTGCAGTTCCTGTTTGTTTCTTCCAATTTTCTATTTCCAGCATTTTCTATATTTTTGTATGAGAGTGTTTTTATTTCAGTTTTTAAATCCTTTACTGTTTCCAATACCTGTTTGTTTGCTTCTTCTTGGTTCTCAATTTTTTCTTTAAAGGGTACAAATTTTTGCACTGGTGTTTATACTTTGCCTCCTCTGATTGGTGTAAGTGTTGTCTGTGTTTCAGCAACCAGTGTTTAGTCTATTTGGTGCTCTTAGAGCAATTGGAGATTTTGGAGAACTAGGGGGCAGTGGAATCTCTTCTGCTGAGGTTCTCCAGATGCTTTTCTGCTGGAACTCTCTAGAGGCTGTGTCTCAGGCAGCAGTTGAGTTTGAAGAGATGGGTGATTTGGGGAAATAGATTGAGGCTTATGGGGTAAAATATCTGATTGGAGATATGGGTTGGGTGGATAGTCAAGTTTGCAGGCATAGTTCCTACTTGCTTGCCTGCAGCTGGAGCTAGATGGCTTAGGGGGGAATGTCTTTTGCCCTATTGCTCAGATCTGGGGGCTGTCCTACCTGTTCTGGCTGGCTGGTTGAGAGGAGGATAACTCACCACTTCTGCTGGTACTCTCCAGAAGCTATGTCTCAGTCATCAGTTGATATTGTAAGGGTAAGTGATTTTGGAAAATGGATTAAGGCTTGTGTGGTAAAAGTTTTAATGGAGGAAATGGGAATGTGGATAGTCACGCTTTCAGGCAGAGGTCCCGCTTGCTTACCTAAAGCTGGAGCTGACATGCTTTAATTTTTTTATTTATGCTTTTCTCATACAATATATTCCAAGCATAGCTACTCCTTCTCCATACCTTCTCTCTCCTCAATATCCACTACCTCATCACACCCCAGAAACAGGTAAGCCTCCTACGGACATCAACCAAGTACTACACATAAAGATACAGCAGGACCAGGCACAAACTCTAACATCAAGAATGGGAAAAGCAACCCAGTAAGAAGAAAATGGTCATAAAAACAGGCAAAAAAAATCAGTGATGTTCTCACTGTCAGGAGTCCTATCTCCCAAATATCAAACCTACAAACATAACTGAAATTCAGAATATCCATGAAGGAATTATGATTGCAACTTGTAATGTCTGTGAGTCCTCCATAAGTCCTGATTAGCTGATGTTTTAGGCCATGCTCTTCTTGTATCCCTGAGCCCACTAGTTTAAAGATTTTTAAGTGTACTTTTTAACCTTACCTAATTAAATTTAATTTTGGTGGCTAAGCTGTTTTAGTACCCTAATACTATATGTTTATGCTATCTTTTAATCTCAAAATTTAAACATTGGAAATTCAGTATTTTATATTACCAGCTTAAAGGGTTACAAACAAGAATATTGATCTATATATAAATGACTCAAATATATTTAACTCCATGTAATATGAATATTTTAGAAGTAAGAATAAATGATATCTTGAGAAGTTACTAATTTTACTGCTACATAAAATGTTTAGATGAATTATTTTATTAATATAATCAACAAAATGTCAATCAGAAGTTAGCAAAAACAGATGACACTAGTGATATATTTATGTTCTACTTCATAGGAACTGAAACTCTTGAAACTCTAATTGATAGTCATCAAAATGTTTTATGCAGACAGCACAAAATTAGAAAATCTTACATAATAAAATAATAAAACACTGCTATACTTGGATTGTATGCATACATTTTATGGCCTTAGCTGCATTTGTGAATTTGATGGCATTTTTAGGTGATACAATAGTTGCTTTTCAGTTGTTGTGATAAAAAACCACGAGCAAAGAAACTTACAGAAAATAATTTATTTAGACTTACAATTACAGAAAGATAAAAGTTCATTATGACTAGGAATAATTGAAGTGAATATATGATTGAAGTCAGATGCAGAATGCTAAGAAATCACATTTTTTTCACAAGTAGAGATTAGAAATAGTGAGTTAGAAGGGTAAATGTAAACATTCTCACATCCAACCACAAATGAGAGACTTACATTCACAGAAGTGTCAAACATGCTAAAGTTCTCTAAAAAGCACAAGCAAATGGCTTCCACATGTTCAACTGTCTGAGGCTATGGGAGTATTTATTATTTCATCTATCATGTTTCATTCTCTAATTCACATAGGCTCATAGACATACCATAATGAAAAATACATTTAGTTCAATTTTAAATGTCCCTATAGTCATTAATTGTCTTGATATTGTTTAAAAATTTAGAATGTCTTGTCTGGGACCAGGGGCTGTCTGTGGAGTTTGTCCCCACACACTCTGTAGCAGACAGAGATAAACTCGGTCTGCCAAGGTCACCCCAGCTGCTTCTGAGGGAATTTGCATGACCACCTTCCTCCAACTGATCAATCAGAGAAGGATTTAAGACTTGAAATCCAGTCCCCTGCCCAGAGACGAGGTAGAGAGTGAGCAGACCATTTAATCAGAGGTGACAGGAGACACACAAACCCGTGTGCCACAACTGACAAGGAGAAACCTAATCGTGAACCACTGAAGCCATGGGCAGATGTCAGTGCAAAAGTATATATAATAATGAAAAGAACAACAAGATAATTCCAGAAGAAAGTGGTGGTCCTACAACTACAAGCCGTGAACAGAGCAATGAAGAGGAAACACAAGGAAGCAACACTAAAAATTTCTTTATAATAATCATTGAAGCTCTCAAAGAAGATATGAAAAATTGCCTTAAAGAAATAGAAGAAAAAACAAACAAAAATTGGAAGAAATGAACAAATCTATGAAAGAAACATGCCAGGGATGGTGATACCTCCTGAGATTCTTTTGTTGAGTAAAATTGTTTTGGCAATCCTGGCTTTCCTGTTATTCCAAATGAAATTGAGTATTATTTTTTTCAAGGTCCAAAAAATATTGTGTTGGGATTTTGATGGGCATTGCATTGAATCTGTAGATTGCCTTTGGTAGAACTGCCATTTTTACAATGTTGATCCTACCTATCCAGGAACATGGGAGAGCTTTCTATTTTCTGATATCTGAAATAGAAGCAATAAAAAAGGTGCAAAATGAGGCAAAATGGAAATAGAAAACCTGAAGAAAAAAAGCTGGAACCACAGATACAAGCACAACCAGCAGAGTTCAAGAGATGGAAGATAGAATCTCTGAAGTGGAAGACTCAGTAGCTCAAATAGATATATCAATAAAAGAAAATACTAAAACCAAAATAGCCATAATTCAAAATGTTCAGGGAAATCTGGGACACCAAAAAAAGATCTACTTGATAATACTAGGAATAGAAGAAGGAAAAGAATACCAGCTCAAAGGCACAGATAATGCTTTCAATAATATCATAGAAGAAAACTTCACTAACCTGAAGAAGGAAATGCCTATAAAGATACAAGAAGCTTACAGAACACCAAATAGATATGACCCCCCAAAAAAGTCAGTGCTCCACATTATAATCAAGCCACAAAACATACAGAACAACAACAACAAAAAAATTAAGAGCTGCTAAAGAAAAGGGCCAACTTACATATAAATGCAAACCCATCAAAATAACACCTGACTATTCAATGGAAACGATGAAAGCTAGAAGGACTTGGTCAGAAGTTAAACAGACAGTAAAAGAGCATGGCTGCCAAACTAGAATACTACACCCTGCAAAATTATCAATCATCATAGACAGAGTAAACAAGAAATTTTATGACAAAGTCAGACTGAAACAATATCTATCTACCAATCCAGCGCTACAGAGAGTATTAGACGGAAAACTCCAACCTAAGGACCCAAGATGCACCCTTGAAACCACAAACAACCAATAATTCCACAGAAGAATACTACAGAGAAAGGAAAAACAAACAAGTTACCACCAAAAAATGGCAGAAAATATCAATCAGTGGTCACTAATATCCCTTAATATCAATGGACTCAACTCTCCTACAAAATGTCACACACTAACAAGATGGATACAACAACAGAAGCCATCCTTCTGTTGCCTATAAGAAAAACACCTAAACCACAAAGACAGACACAGGCTTAGAGTAAAGGGTTGGGAAAAGATTTTCCAGCGAAATGGTTCTAAGAAACAAGCAGGGGTTTCCATCTTAATTTCTAACAAAATACACTTTAAGCTAAAAGCAATTCAAAGGGACCAAGATGGTCATTACATAATCATCACAGAAAAAAAATTGGTCAAAAGGAAATATAAATCCTGAATATTTATGCCCCTAATTTATGGGCACCTATCTATGTAAAAGATCTACTGCTAAAGTTCTAATCCCACATCAATTCTAACACCCAAATAGAGGGAGACTTCAATACCCCACTTTCAACCCTGTATAGGTCAACCAGACAGATACTTTACAGAGAAATAAGGAGTATAAATGAGGTTATGATGCAAATGGATTTAATAAATATCTACAGAAGGTAGCACCCAAATGCAAAGGAATATACATATTTCTCAGCTCCTCATGGAACTTTCTCCAAAATTGACCACATAATTGGTCATAAAAAAATTGATATATACAAAAAAAAGAAAAATAATCCCTTGTAACATATCAGACCACCACAGCCTAAAGTTAGAGTTCAACAACATCAAAAATCAAAGAAAGCCTATCAATTCATGGAAATTAACATCACTCTGCTTAGCCATCTCTGGGTTAAGGAAGAAATTAAGAAAGAAATCAAAGTCTTCCTAGAATTTAATGAAAATGAATCCACAACATATCCAGACTTGTGGGACATAATGAAAGCTGTCTTAAGAGGAAAATTTATAATGCTAGATGCCTACATGAAAAACCAAGAGAAATCTCATACTAGAGACCTAACAGCTCAACTGAAAGCCTTAGAACAATTAGAAGCGAACTCACCTAGATGGAATAGATGGCAGGAAATAATCAAACTTAGAGCTGAAATCAATACAATTGAAACAAAAAGAACAATACAAAGAATCAACGAATCTAACAGTTGGTTCTTTGACAAAGTCAACAAGATAGATAAGCACTTAGCCAAACTAATCAAAAACCAGAAAGAGAGTGTTTAAATCAACAAAATCAGAAATAAAAAGGGGGACATAACAACAGATCCCAGGAAATACAGAGAATTATCATTTCATATTTTGAAAATCTGTATTCCACAAAAATAGAAAACCTTGAAGAAATGGACAGCTTTCTGGACAGGTATCATCTACCAAAATTAAATGAAGATCAGATTAGTTACCTAAACAGGCCTATAACCCTTAAGAAAATTGAAGCTGTCATTAAAAGCCTCCTCAAAAATAAAAGCCCTGGTCCAGATGGTTTAAGTGCCGAAATCTACCAGATATTCAAAGAAGAACTACTACCATTACTCATCAAAATATTTCACATAGTAGAAACTGAAGAAATATTGCCAAATTCCTTCTATGAGGCCACAATTATCCTAATACCCAAGCCACTCAAAGACACAACAAAGAAGGAGAATTACAGACCAATTTCCCTCATGAATATTGATGCGAAAATTCTCAAAAAATTTTGGCTAACCGTATACAACAATGCATAAAAGATATCATCCACCATGACCAAGTAGGCTTCATCCCAGAAATGCAGGGCTGGTTCAACATACGAAAAACTGTAAATGTTATCCATCATATAAACGAACTAAAGGAACAAAACCACATGATCATATCCTTAGATGCGGAAAAAGCCTTTGACAAAATCCAACA
>PVIH01014384.1:10485-54142 GCA_004025045.1 Sigmodon hispidus | reverse complement strand
GGAATAACAGGAAAGCCAGGATTGCCAAAATAATTTTACTCAACAAAAGAACCTCAGGAGGTATCACCATCCCTGACTTCAAGCTATACTATAGAGCTACAGTAATAAAAACAGCCTGGTACTGGCATAAAAACAGACTTGTGGACCAATGGAATAGAATTGAGGATCCAGACATTAACCCAAAAACCTATGAACACCTCATCTTTGACAAAGAGGCCCAAAACATTCAATGGAAAAAAGATAGTATCTTTAACAAATGGTGTTGGCATACCTGGATGGAAGTGTGTAGAAAAATGCAAATAGATCCAAGTCTGTCACCCTGCACAAAACTCAAATCCAAGTGGATCAAAGATCTTAACTTAAACCCAGCCACTTTGAACTTGATAGAAAAGAAAGTGGGAAATACACATCTACAAATTGGCACAGGTGACCACTTCCTAAATATAACACCAGTGGCACAGGCACTAAGAGCAACAATCAATAAGTGGGATCTCCTGAAGCTGGGAAGCTTCTGCAAAGCCAAGGACACTTTGTCAATAGGACAAAACGCCAGCCTACAGAATGGGAAAAGATTTTCACCAACCCTACACGTGATAGAGGTCTGATCTCTAAGATATATAAAGAACTCAAGAATTTAGAGCCCAAAACCCTGAATAACCCTATCAAAAAATGGGGTACAGGTTTAAAAAGGGAATTCTCAGCAGAGGAACTACGAATGGCTGAAAGGCACCTGAAAAAGTGCACTTCATCTTTAGCCATCAGAGAAATGCAAATCAAAACAACTTTGAGATACCACCTAACACCTGTTAGATTGGCTAAGATAAAAGGCACAGATGACAGCCTATGTTGGAGAGGATGCAGAGCAAGGGGATCACTCCTCCATTGTTGGTGGGAGTGTAAGCTTGTTCAGCCACTTTGGAATACAATATGGAGGTTTCTCAGAAAATTGAGAATCAATCTCCCCAAGGACCCAGCAATACCACATCTGGGTGTATATCCTAAAGAGGCACATTCACACTCCAAAGGTATTAGCTCAACTATGTTCATAGCAGCATTATTTGTAATAGCAAGAACCTGGAAACAATCTAGATGTCCCTCAACTGAAGAATGGATTAACAAACTGTGGTACATCTACACAATGGAATACTACTCAGCATTAAGAAAAAATGATATCCTAAAATTCACAGGCAAATGGATGGATTTGGAGAATATCCTCCTGAGTGAGGTATCACAATCTCAGAGAGATAAGCAGGGGATGTACTCACTCACTAGTGGTCTCTAAACAAACAAACAAGAAAAAGAGCCAAACATGCCCAAGCAGCAAACCACAACCACTGAACAGCTTGGGATCAGAAACACCCTGGACTGACCCTTTGAACCCCACTCCAACTATAGGAATACCAGACTCACTATTGAGGGAGGGGCAACAAAACTGGATTTGGCCAGCAGTGGAGAAGGATCCAAGCATTATTGGGTCATTGGGACCATCGGACTGTCTGCTCCCTTCCCAGGGAAGGGATGGGAAGTTGCAGAGAAGAAAAATGTCAAGATGTGGTGGGAAGGGGAAGGGACCTTGAATAAGAATATACAGGGATGGGAAAAAAATTTCAGAGGGAAAGCTGAACACATAGTAAATATATGTGTAGCAATCTTATTTGCATTACCACCCTTGATAAGCCATGCTTATGATTCTTATCCTCTTCATAGTTATTGTTTACTTTTCCTCATTTTAAATTCATGTTACTGTTTTTTTTGTTAAATACAAAATAAAGAAGAAAAAAAAAAGTAATTTTGTTCCAAAATGGAGATAAACATTTACTTGTAACATTACATAAAAATATAACCTGTAGACTCAAAAGTATCATTTCAAATTGCTCTTTTTAATTAATCTTTTATGATGAATAAAGTCATATTTTTATCCATGTATCCCCTTGTTCAAACTCCCTTCCTCCTCCTGCCCCTCCCATTCACTCTCTCTTCTACCCATCACTTTTTCTCCTCCCCAGCAAGGGCAGGGGGTCCCAAGGTCCCAATATGGCTTAATTCAGCATCCATTTCTGTCAGATCCAGTTTCCTCACCCCAACATCAAGACTGAGTCAGGTGTTCCTGTGGAGGGAGTGGAACCCAAGGTGCACGTTCAAGGTGTTTCAGATCCCAAACTATTCAGTGGGTGTGGTTTGCAGCTTAAAATTACTCTTACATATAGTGTTCAAAGCTCTACAAAGCTGTGCAAAAAAGCAATAGAATTTTAAAAACTCCTTAAGCACTTTGCAAAATCAATGTGCTAGAAATATAAAAATTAAACTAAAATTTTCAGTTTTTTAGTTTTTATAGAATAAAGTATCATTTTTTTAATCCATTTATCCCCCCATTCCTATTCTCTTCCCCCTCTTGACCCATCCTGGTCAGTCTTCAGCCTCCTTCCACTCTAGCCCCCAACTCCTCCTCAGAAAGGGCAAGAGGTCCCAATGTGGATTAGCTCAGCATCCATTACAGACAAATCTGTAGCTCAGCATCCATTACGGACAAATCTGATATCCTCATCCTAATATCCAGATTAAGTTAGGTGTTCCTCTGCAGGGAATGGGCTCCAAGGTGCCAGTCCATGCACAGAAACGCAGTCTGAACCCTCCCCTTGAGGCTCCACATATTGCCCTTGCCAGTGGTCAGTTGCCTGTTATTGGAGGGCTTAGTTCCTTTTCCTGATGGTTCCCAGGTGGCTGTTTTTGATTCAGTGAGCTCCCCAGAGCTCCAGCCAGCAATCATTGTTAGAATTTTCCTCATAGTTCCTATTTCTTTACTCATCTAATGTCTCCTTTCCTGTCAGATGAACTAGGGACACAGCCCAGTGCCCAGCCATGTATCTCTACCTCTACTTCTATTTATTGTTGGATGTAAGTTCTGTGATGGCACTTAGGATGTTTATTCATTTGATTAACCTTCATTATTGGTTGGAGACCTAGCCAGGGACATCCTGTAAGTTCTTGGAGGTTTCCCTAGTACCAGATCTTTTTCCAACCCTGTATTTGCTTCCTCTATTTACATCTCCATCTCTTTTTTATTCCCTCTCTCCTTGTTGTTTCTCTCACTCAGCATCTCCTTCTCTCATGATTTGTTCCCACCTCTTCTTGGTTGCAACCTCTTATACTCCCAATTAGCTAAGGAGATCTTCTCTATTTTCTCTTCCTAGGGAACTCTCTGGATGTCTCTCGTAAGTTCCTCCAGATCCCAAGCTGTTCAGTGGTTGTGGCTTGCAGCTTGGGTGTTCTTTATTTTTTTGTTTAAAGTCTACTAATGAGTGAGTACATCCCATGCTTATTCTTCTGTGTTTATGAAACCTCATTCATGAGGTTATTCTCTAAATCCATCCATTTCCCTGCAAATTTTAGGATATCTTTTTTGCTTACTGCTGAGTAGTACTCCATTGTGTAGATGTACCACAGTTTGTTAACCCATTCTTCAATTGAGGGGCATCTAGGTTGTTTCCAGGTTCTTGCTTACATGAATAATGCTGCTATGAACATAGTTGAGGTAATGCTTTTGGGGTGTGAATGGAGTACTTCTCAGCATTAAGAAAAATGATATTCTAAAATCTGAAGGCAAATGGATGTATTTGGGTAATATCTTTCTGAACGAAGTCTCACAAACCCAGAAGGATAAGCAGGGGATATACTCACTTATTAGTGGACTTTAATAAAAACCATTCTTATTTCATTGAAAGATGATGGGTGAATAAAGTGATTTTTAAACACAACCACACACAACCACACACACACACACACACACACACACACACACACACACACACAAACAAACAAAAAACCCTGCAGGTTTCACTGTAGAGGAGTTGCTTAGCAGAAATTTGTGGTGGCCACAGTGCATCCATGGGCATTAGTTGTGACCTAATGTGATTTCCTCATCTGTACCTGAGCTGAACCTGGCTTGGGGAGCTTTAGATTTTATTGTTTATGTTTCATGCATTTTAAAGAAAAGAGAAGTTTTATTACTGTATGGTAGGTTACTTGTTATTTATTTATTTTTTTTAGCTATCCTGCATGTTTTGCTTTTTTCATGTAAAGTTTGATATTTATTTTCAAAAATCTATAAAGAAAAAAGAAAAAATTATATTTTATACCCAGAAGTAAAAACAACAACAACAAAAACAAACAAACAAAAAATTTATCAGAAACTGTGTCTTGGTCTCCGTGTTTTCCTGAATACACCAGAGGCATAGAAACAATGATAGGAAGAATGACTCAAAACTATGCAAGTAAAACAGTGCTCTGACAACATAACTTTGCTCTATTACACGTTTTCTGGACACAGAAATGCCTTCTATGCCTTTTTATATATAAATCCCTGGTGTGTAGCTGTCTGCAACATGGCTGCCAACACTTGACAATCATGGTTAGATCTGCACTTTGCTAAGCACAACAGTATCAGAATTCATGAGTTCCCTTGAAACCTTGTAGCATCGGGGAAGTGTGCACTGTAGTTGCTTTAGATGCAACAGATTTATCAGAATATTAGAAATAACAATTATCAAATTTAATATGTATTTACATACTCTAATTTGTTTTGCTCAAAATATTATGTTTCTGTACCTGCTGAGAGGTTTGGAGCTGAAGTTCTATTAATGGTCCCATTGTGCTGTTAAATAAAATTTCTAACTTGGGGTACTTTTTCAAGTGCATTACACCAACTAGCCATATTCTCATCAGACTCCTTCCTAGAGTATGTTCTAGTTACAGGACCCTGATAGGACCTGACAGACACCACAGCATGATGAAAAGTTTGCAAACAGAGTTTGATAATCTATTGTCAACTTGGAGAAATAAATAAAAGTATAAGGTAAAGAACATCATTTTGGTTGGTTTGTTTTTCTAGAAAATATTGCTTCATTTCTCAAACATAAAAGGAAGAAGAAAAGGAACATATTTCATTGAGCTTCTTTCTGAGATTAAAATAGAGGTTTGCAAAGTAGTTCCATTGGGAGTCATGTGGCATATTATACATCATTGCTTTAATATTATTTGGGTAGGAAACTGATGTAACTCCATTATCGGTAACTGAATTCAGGACATTTTAGTCACACAACCAGGACAAGTAAAGTGGATAAATATGAGAGTTGTTATGATTGAAACAAAGAAAAATTTTCTACCCACCCAGCTGCCAACAAATATTATTTCCCAACCACAATTATACTATGTCTGCAATGGTACTTCCCTCACAAAGATACATATGATGATTTTGGAACTTATGTTTCTAAAAGTACAGTATCTTGGAAGAGCCTCTCATGTACTTCCTGGGTTTTTCTCCCCAAATGATTTTTCCTTAATTGTAATTTAAATGTTGAATTTGCAAGGCTAAAATTTACTTTGAAATATGTTTTGATGACATACTTATTGCTGTAAACATACCTCAGCTTATTGCAGAAAATCAGGCTACAATATAACAGTCAAGACTCTGAACCCCAGAAGTTAAAACTATCACAGCAAATAATTACAATCAATATGCAGAGTGTGGGTAAAGCACAGTCAAGCATCTACCTTTCCTGGAAGTTTATGCAGGTACCCTTTATTATGCTTATCTTTTCACTTGTTCCATCCCACATTGTTCTTCATACATGATCATGTATAGTTACAATGAAGCCATGATGTAACTTCCTCAAATTCTATGATTACCACCTTAGAGCATACTATGGTAAGAACTGTTCTAAGAAGTTCCCTTACCAAACACTGCCTTGGTCATTGAGAGGAAATATGATAAAGAAATCATCTATATTATCTGGTTGTGAGCCTAGACTAAAAACTTCAAGTCTTTGAAGAAACGAATTGAAGAAGATATCAGAAGATGGATCTCCCATGCTCATGATTCCATAGGATGAGCATAGTAAAAATGGCCATTCTACAAAAAGCAATCTAGAGATTCAATGCATTCTCTGTCAAAATGACAGCTTATGCTGGAGAGGTTGCAGAGCAACGGGAACACTCCTCCATTGTTGGTGGAGTGTAAGGTTGTTCATCCACTCTGGAATGCAGTATGGTGGTTTCTAAGAAAACTGGAATCAGTCTCCCCAAGAATCCGGCAATACCATTACTGGGCATATACCCTAAGCATATTCACATTCCAAGGCTCAGAACTAATGTTCATAGCAGCATTATTCTTAATAGCAAGAACCTAGAAACAACCTAGATGCCCCTTAACTGAAGAATGATCGACAAACTGTGGTACATCTATACAATGGAGTAATACTCAGCAGTAAGAAGAAATGATATCCTAAAATTTTTCAGGCAAATGGATAGATTTGCCAAATATCCTCCTGAGCGAGGTATCACAAACCCAGAAAGATAAGCAGGGAATGTACTCACTTATTAGTGAACTTTAAACAAAAAAAGCAAAAAGCAAAGCATGTCCAAGCTGCAAACCACAAGCACTGAACAGCCTGAGATCTGAAATACCTTGGATCAGCTCTTCAGATCCCACTCCCTCCAGAGGATCACCTGATCTAGTCTTGAGGTTGGGATGAGAAAAGCAGATCTGGTGGAGTGAGTGATGAATTAAGCTATGTTGGGATGTTGGGACCTCCTGCCCTTGCTGGGGAGCAGATAAAGTGACATGGAGAAGAGAGAGTGGATGGGAAGGGTGGGAGGAGAAAGGGAGTTTGAACAAGGGTATACATGGATAAAAAATATGACTTTATTCATATAAAGAGAAATATGAAAATCATTTCAGCACAATTCTTTACAGACATACAAATGACAATACTCAACTTCCTAATGAAAAACAAAAGAAATGAACAAGAACAATAAAAAACTCAAAAGAGCTAAAACAATCCTGTATAATAAAAGACCATCCAGAATATCACCAACCTAATTTCAACAAATACTAAAGAGCTATAATAAAAATACCAAAAATAAAACAAACAAAACAAACTTTTATGGTATTGTTATAAAAACAGAAAGGTTAATCAATGCAAGAAAATTAAAGATCCAGACATAAATACACAACCCGTGGATACCAGATTTTTAATAAAGATGTCAGAAATACACATTTGTTAAAATGAAAGCATCTTCAAGAAATTGTGCTAGTCTAACTGGATGTCAGCATGTGGAAAAAGTACAGAAAAAATCATTTTCGTCTTTCTTCACAAAATTCAAGTAAAGCAGATCAAAGACCTCAACATAAAATTAGATGTACTGGACCTAATAAAGAGAAATTGGAGGATAGTCTTAAATGAATTGGCACAGGAGAGAAGTTTGTGAAAAGTATAACTATAGTGTAGACACTAAAAATAACAACTAATAACTGAGACCTCATAAAATTGAAGCTTATATAAAGTGAAGGACACCATTAATATGACAAAATATCAGCCTAAGAATGAGAATAGATTTTCAATAACTTCACATACAACAAAGGGCTAATGTCCAAAATATACGAATTTAAGAAAGAAGTTATTAACAAAGCAAATTAATCCAATTTAAAAATGGTGCACAGAACTAAATAGATAATTCTGAAAAGAGGAATGCCAAATTGTTGAAAACACTTAAAGAAATGTTTGACATCCTTAACTATTAAGGAAAAAAACATGAAGAAACAGATTGAATCAAATTGAAGACCTTAACATTAATTCACACCTATGAACACTTGATTTTCTGACAATGAATTTAAAAATATACAATAGAGAAAAGATAGCATCTTCATCAAACTGTGATGTCATAGCTGGATGATGGTATGCAGAAGAATGCAAACAGATCCACATCTATCACCCTGCATAAAACTCAAGTCCAATTGCATCAAAGACTTCAACATGATATATCCAGTTATACTGAATTGATAAAAGAGAGAATAGGAAATAGCCTTGAATGCACTGACACAGGAGACACTTCCTAAATATAACACCAGTAGCACAGACACTGAGATCAACAATTAATACATGAGACCTCCTGAAACACTGAAGTTTCTGTAAGGCAAAAGACATAGTCAATAAGAAAAAATGAAAGCAAACAGAATGGGAACCCCATATATGAAAGAAGATTGATCTATAAAATACATAGAGAACTCAAAAAACTAGACACCAAAAGATCAAGTGATCCAATTTTTTAAAGTAATACAGTTCAAAACCAAATTATCCACAGAAGAATCTCAAATGGCTTAAAGACATTTAAGAATTGCTCAACCTCTTTAGCCATTAAGCAAATATAAATCAAAACAGTTCTAAGATACTATCATATATCTGTCAGAATGGCTAAGACCAAAAACATTTTGACAGCCTATGCTAGAAGTGATGGAAGGGATGTAGAGCAAAAGGAACACTCCTCCATTTCCTATGGGAGGTAAACTTGTGCAGTCATTTTGGAAATCAGTATAGAGATTTCTTAGAAAATTGGGAATCAGTCTACCTCATGATTTAGCGATACCACTCTTGGGCATATAACCAAAAGATCATCATTCATACTACAAGGACATTTGTTCAACTATGTTTATAGCAGCATTATTTGTAATAGCCAGAACCTGGAAACAACTTAGATGCCTTTTAATTGAAGAATGGATTAAAAAAATGGTACATTTACAACAATGAAATATTACTAAGCATTAAAAAATGACTTCTTAAATTTGCTGTAAAATGGAAGTAACTAGAAGAAATCATCCTGAGTGAGGTAACAAAGACCTAGAAAGACAAACATGGCATGAACTCACTTATAAGTGAACATTAGACATAAAGCGAAGGATAACTATGCTAAAATTTGTAAGACCAGAGAAGATAGTTAACAAGGAAAACCCTACAAGAGGCATCCATGAATCCCCCAAGAAGGGGAAATAGATTAGATATCCTGCTTGAGAACATGGGGGGTCAGTAAGAGGAAGTGGGAGGAGAACATAAGGAAATGGGATGGTAAAAAAAGAGGGAGATTAGCAAAATAGATATCTTGACAGGGGGAGCAATTTGGGATTAGGAAGAAACCTGGTGCTAAGGAAACTTCCAGGAGTCCACAAGAATGACCCTAGCTAAAACTCCAAGCAATAGTTAAGAGGGTGCCTAAACTGGCCTTCCTCTGTAATCAAACTGATGACCAACCTAACTGTTATGGAACCTTCATCTAGCAACTGTTTAAAGCAGATGAAGAAATTCATAGCTAAGCACTGGGCAGACTTCTCAGTTCAGTTGAAGAGACAGAAGAGGGATAATATGAGCAAAAGAGTCAAGATCATGATGTGTAAACCCAGAGAATGCTGACCCAAACAACTAGGAGCTCACTACCTTAGGATTAAAAGCTGAAAAACCTACATGAGACTAAACTAGGCCCTCTGATGGTGGATGGCAGATGTGTGGCATTGGCAGTTTTGGGGGCCACTGTCAGTGGGATCAGCATTTATCCATAGTGTATGAACTGGCTTTTGGTACACAGTTTGTATAGATAAATACTTTTCTCAGCCTTGATACAGGAGTGGAGGGAGAGGCTTGGTCCTGCCTCAACATGATATGGCAGATTTTTTTTTATTTTGTATTTATCAAGAAAAACAGTAAAATGAATTTAAAATCCTGATAAGTTAACAATAACTATAAAGAATATAAAAATCATAAGCATGACTTACCAAGGGTGATAATGCAAATAAGATTGCTACACATATATTTACTTTGTGTTCAGCTTTCCCTCTGAATTTTTTTTCCATCCCTGTATATCCTTATTCAAGGTCCCTTCCCCCTCACTCCACATCAGGTCATTTTTTCTTCTCTGCAACTCCCCATCCCCTCCCTGGGCAGGCAGCAGACAGTTCTATGGTCCCACTGACCCAATAGAGCTTAGTTCAGTCTCCACTCCTGGCAAATCCAGTTTTGTCCCCCCTCCCTCAAGAGTGAGTCAGGTGTTCCTATAGTTGGAGTGGAATCCAAAGGATCAGTCCAGGCTGTTTCTGATCCCAAGCTGTTCAGTGGTTGTGGTTTGCAGCTTGGGCATGCTTGGCTTTTTTCTTGTTTGTTTGTTTAGAGACCACTAATGAGTGAGTACATCCCCTGCTTATCTTTCTGAGTTTGTGATACCTCGCTCAGGAGGATATTCTCCAAATCCATCCATTTGCCTGCAAATTTTAGGATATCATTTTTTCTTAATGCTGAGTAGTATTCCATTGTGTAGATGTACCACAGTTTGTTAATCCATTCTTCAGTTGAGAGACATCTAGGTTGATTCCAGGTTCTTGCTATTACAAATAATGCTGCTATGAACATAGTTGAGCTAATACCTTTGGAGTGTGAATGTGCCTCTTTAGGGTATACACCCAGAAGTGGTATTGCTGGGTCCTTGGGGAGATTGATTATCAATTTTTTGAGAAACCGCCATATTGCTCTCCAAAGTGGCTGAACAAGGTTACACTCCCACCAACAACGGAGGAATGTTACCTTTGCTCCCCATTCTCTCCATCATAGGCTGTCATCTGTGCCTTTTATCTTAGCCAATCTAACAGGTGTTAGGTGGTATCTCAAAGTTGTTTTGATTTGCATTTCTCTGATGGCTAAAGATGATGAGCACTTTTTCAGTTGCCTTTCAGCCATTCGTAGTGCCTCTGCTAAGAATTCCCTTTTTAGATCTGTACCCCATTTTTTGAATGGGTTATTCAAGGTTTTGGGCTCTAGATTCTTGAGCTCTTTATATATCTTAGAGATCAGTCCTCTAGGACACTGTCAATAGGACAAAACGACAGCCTACAGAATGGGAAAAGATATGGCAGATTTTTGTTGACTCCCCACGAGAGACCTCATTTTCTTTGAGAAGTAGGATGGGGTTGGGGGGAAGCTGAGGAGGAGTGAGTAGGAGGAGAGGAGGGAAACTGGTTGGTATGTAAAAAAAATTTAAATGAAAATATATCCAATCTTTTAAAAATATTATTTAAAACATCATCTGTAGAATGGGAGAAAAATGGGTATAGCTCAAAATAATATTACAGTAGAATCTCAGTTAATTTTCAAAAATGTAGGTTATTGTACTAAAATTTTGTGTGCCAACTTTTAATGTATACCAACTTTGCTAATGACAGTTGTAGAATAAGATTATTTAGTTTGAGATTGTTACTATTAGATTTGAAAAGTAATCTGTTCAAATGATCTTGTTAACAAGTAGACTTCTGGAAAGGCAAATAGTCTGTGGCTACCCAGTAGGTTCTTCTAGATGAGGCCTTGTGCTTGCTTATATATACCCGGGAATGAAGACTGGCTTAAAACCCACTACAATGGCATTTCATTGTTGAACAAGTAGATATTGCAATTACTAGTCAGTTTTGGTGTTTAGTGTTTTCTTATTTCATCACACCTAGTCAAGCCAATTTACATCTCTTCACTATGCATGAGTATAAGAGAAAAATGACTTTCTTGCACATGTAAAACAATCGATGATTTATGCAGAGCACATTGCACAGGATCAGAGTAGTCATTCAAGAACAATGTAGTGGAAAGATTAATAGAGAAAACAGGCTCAATGAAGGTGAGAGATTTGCTAAGTTTAGACTGAGTGCAATATCCAGGGTAGCCTTTCTCAGTTAATATCAAGGGTAGCCTTTCTCAGTTAATTATCCATTGATTTGTGGAACACTTTTGCATAACTACATAAAACTTGGGATAAAAATTGTTTTATCTTAAAAACTCCCTAAATAATGTAGCCCAATGTTCTAAAAAAATATGAGGGAGAAATAAATATGCATGTCATAATGGGAAAATGACATTTTTTTTAAAATTTGATATAAGCCCAGAGAAATATAGAAGAGTCATAGTACAGATGCCAATATTCTGAAATTAAAGGTCAGGATTTAACTAGTCATTTTATAGCCTATTAAAATATATGCATTTGACAAAGTGTCTTGTAGATTATAACTGTGATGACAACAGGCATGCTTATATTGTGATACACAAAACTAAATCAGCACTATCATCACAGTTCAAGGGGTGACCATGTTCACAGTGAGTGCTGTTAGGTTTCTTTCTTTACTGTGTTGTGTCTCTTATTCTTTTTAACTCTATAGATAAGTGTTAAATTTTGTTGCAGGGTTATCTAATAGGCTGCCTAATAATATCAGTTTACTTTAGTATTAAAATATATTGCCATAAAGTTTCCTTTTCCTTACAAAATGGTTTCTTTTGCAGGAAAAAAAAATCTACTTCAACTAGTCTATTTTCTTCTCTTTGCCTTTTGAATTCCAATGTTTTAGAAGTGACTTTTGATAAATGTGAAATAGAAGTTAAGATTCGGTGAGTTTTCGTGGCTTCTTATTTTACATTTTCTTTGATCACATGCTTTATAATGGTTTCCCTTTTAACCTCAAACTTCCCTCAGCTCTGTAAAAATTTGCAAAGTTTAAGACTAAAAGGATAATTCTATCAAAATGCCCTTCTTTTGCTATCACCTCAGAGTACTTCTATTTTTCCCATCTCATTATTGCTGAATATATTGACTATGAAATTTGTGTTTCTTCATTCATTTGTCCCACAAATGCTACGCTTTAATTTGTAGCTTCATAGACAACAGTTTCTTCTATGTCCTTTTCATTGTGGTAGCATGAACAATCAAACAGACAGGCAGATTGTACCATATATCCTAGCTCATCTCATTTCCGCCTTTTGTATAAAATCTTACTTATTATATATTGACACCCTCCTATTATATCTCTCAAGACTATCCATTTCAGATGGCTTTTCTCAAATATATTAACACCAGGTTATAAGCCTTGCCTGACTCAAATGAAAATTTATGTTTCTACTTTGACCTTTCAGTCATTTTATAGTATTTGAAGGAAGAAAGAATTTTGAAGTTCAGACTATTTGTAATAATACTTATTAAGGATAGAGTACTACACTGTGAACAGTGTGATAATCTCAGGTAAATATTGTGTATACATGTTGGATTTATTTATAGGCTTCTAAATAGCTGTTAGTTTATTATGCATGAAATAAAATAAATTCTGGTATTGTTGCTTTTCTATCAAGTTTTAAGTATAACATTGAAGACCTCCTGCCCTGGCTGGGGAGAAGATGAGGAGATGGAGAGAAGAGAGAGTGACTGGGAGGGGTGGAGGGGGGAAGGAGTTTGAACAAGAGGATACATGGATAAAAAATGAAACTTTATTCAAAAATAAAAAATAAAAGAATATTATATTTAATAACCATTATCTAGTATAGTTGATGTAGTTAAATTGGCACAATGTAAAAAAGCCAAGTTAAAACTTTAAAAAAATTATTTAGGTATACAATGTGAACTAACATTTCTAAATATGATTTGTTGATTTCTGCTTTTTATTTTTAACATAAAACATTTTCTTCAGAACATATTATAATTCTTCTCTAGAACCACCAAACTTGCCCAAAGTGTAGTCACTACTAATAATGCTTTAAAACTGGAAAAATTAAGCCTGTCACTGGACCATGACTTTCTTAAAATGAAGATATTTTAATTTTTAAAAACGTATTAATTCATTTTCCTTTATTTTATGTGTTTTGGTATTTTTGCCTATGTACCATCTATGTGTCCAGTGCTTATGGAGAACAGATGGCAACTTTAAATGTCCCGGTATATTGACTTTTATGGGTGTGTCTTATAACTTACAAATCCCTCTACAGTACTTCCTCTCCTTCTACAAACCTTTCCACACTAGTTTCAGTTTATTATATTACTTAATACCACATGTGGCTGAATATAAGTTCCAGTTTCTGTTGAGATGGCATATCAACTGGACAGCATGATGCTTATTAAAAGGAATAATTTTAATACAATTCAAATAAAATTGTAGTCTCTGATCTGATTTAATAGGAAAAAAACAAATTTTAAGTGTTTGCACATTCTTTGAAATGCAGCAATTTTTAAATCGTAGAAAAGTATTCTAAATTACAATGAGGATATATTAGTCAGAAATCTAATGAATAAAACTTAATTATGCCAAGCTGTAACAAAGAATACAACTTTCTGTGGTATAATACTGTTACGGGTATAATATAAATTTCTGACGTTGTTACTTCACTTTTGTATGCACTCCATCAGTTAATGCATACTACAAACAATATTGGTTACCAGAAATGTTCCATTAGCTTCCTTACTCTGAACAACCCAAATTACAAGGTCAGAAAAGTATTAAAACCACTTATTATATCTCTTCTTTATAACATAAAACAAGTTGGCCAAGAAAAACTCAAAACTGTGAATAAAAGTGGTGGGAATATAAACAAGAATACATTGATACTTGTGAAGCATATATTTTTTAATTATTTGATTCCTTGACTCTAGCTAGGGAAGCAGGTAGGCTAACTGCAGAATTTCACTTCTCCTTCCTGAATCCAATTCTCCAGTGTCCCTCCCATCTTTGCAGCAGGCTGCATGCTGTGGCCACCACTTCCTCCCTGGACGTATGTCCAGAGGATCACACAGTTTTCCCTTCAACCTTTCTTCCCCGAACTCAACTGTTTATCATAGCTCCTAACTCAAATCAAGCATTCCCTGGGAACTTCTGAGTCATTTCAGCCTGGGAAGCTGATAGCCTACTTGCAAATTTTTATCTTTCCTTAATCTCCTCCAAACCCAATCAAATATTCTCATCTCCAGCTCTATAGCAGGCCACACACTGTAACCTCCATTTCTAGTTAATAACTCAGATATCCTCCAACCTTCCTGCCTAATCACCCTTTTATCCCAGCTTCCTACTGCATCAGGCATTCCCTGGAAAACTACCAGCAAAACCCTCCAGAGAACAGTAGTCCAGAGAAGCAGCAAAGCCAGTAGGCAATCATCTAATCATCAGGCTTTCTCCTCTCTTCCAAATCTAACATTCCAGTCTCTTGCCCATCTTTGTAGTAAACTCTCTGTTGTGGTCTCTCCTCACTATCAGACCCATTCCCATTTCAGAACTGTAAGCAAATCCTAGTGGAATCTCCTAGTGGAATTTCTCCCTCCTGTGGAACATCTCAGGTTCTACAATCCTCAATCCATTCCATGTGTTTCCTCACAATACATGGAAACACATTTCACCTGGAACTCCCAGGGGCCACAACTGTCAGTATCCAAAATAAATTTATTTAAAGCAACAAACAGCCCCGATACCCACCTAAGAATGAGAAAGGAAAACAGAAACCAAAAAACCAAATGTTCAACAAAGTGAAAGCAACAAAGAAAAGGTCACATATCAGTATCTAGAATTTAAATCTTTCCAAATTCAGATGGCTAGAAGCCAGTATAAAACATAATAAATACAAACCAGAAAATATGTCTCCACTAGAGACTAATATCCTACCACAGTAGGCCCTATAAACAGTAACATATTTGAAACATAAGACAAGGACTTTATGATGGATATCATTAAAGAAAAAAATAAATTCATTAAAGAAATATTTAACAGTTCAAAAGCTAAATGTAAAATTCTTTATAAGAATCCAGACTGAGGGAAATCTGAAAATGAGAAACTTAGGAGCTGGAACATGAACCTCAGAGGCAAGCCATCACCAACAGAATACAAGAGGTGAAAGAGAGAATCTCAGATATTAAAGGCATGTTAGAATCAATAGATGCTGTGGGATGGTCTTTTTGTATGTTGTGAATATGTGTTGCTTCCATTTGTAAATAAAGAAGCTGCTATGGTCTATGACAAGAGAGACTGCATATTTCAGTGGGAAATCTAAGCAGAGATAGAAGAGAAGAAAGGTATAGTTGGGAGAGATAAGATCCAGTTGGCGAAGAAGGAAGATATTAAATTACTGGTAAGCCACAGACCACATTTCAATACATATATAAAAATGGGCTAATTTATAATGAAAGAGCTAGCTAGTGATTGTTTGAGCCATAGACCAAACAGTTTGTAATTAATATAAACCTCTTTTTGTTTGTTTGCAACCAAGTTGCTGTGGGACAAAGAAAACTTTCATTTACCTGCATGTATAACTATGTAAGGGTGTCAGATCTTGGATTTATAGACAGTTGTTAGATGCCATATAGATACTGGGAACTCAGGTCCTTTGGAAGAACAATTAGTGCTTTTAACCCCTGAGCCATCTCTCCAGCCTGAAAACTTTCATTTATAAATAAATTATTTTGTCAAAGAAAATGTTAAATGTAAAGAATCTGAGCACAAAACATTCAGAAAATATGGAACACTATGCAAAGACTCAATCTAAGAATAATAGCAATAGAGGAATAAAAAGAAATCCATTCAAAGGCACAGAAAGTGTTCTCAACATAATAGATAAGAAAATGTCCCTAACCTAAGGATGAAGATGTCTATAAAAATTCAATAAGTATAAAAAACACCAAATACAACTGGATAATAAAAAATTCCATAATAATTAAGAAACTAAAAGGAAGAACATAAAGCTTTAAAGAAAAAGAACAAGCAACAAATAAAGGCAGGCCTGTTGGAATTACACCTGACTTGTTAATGGAGACTCTAAGGGCCCAAAGTGCCTAAAAAAATTCTAGAGACTCTAATTGGCCCATGGATATAATCCCAGACAATTATACTTCGCAAAACTTTGAATCACAATAGATGCAGAAAATGAAAATCTTGGTAAAAGCAAAGTTAGGCAATATCTATCTAAATATCTAGCGTTACAGAAGAAGCTAGCAAAAAACTTCAACCAAAGGAGGTAAACCATACCCCCAAAAACACTATAGATAAATATTAGATCAACAAATTAAAGGAAGGGAAACAAAAATACAGACATACAAACCACAACAACAATATCACAGGTATCAGTAACTGCTCATATATATCTCTTAACATCAATGGACTCACTTCCCAATGACTAATACAATGGTTGCAAAAATAGATTCCATTCTGCTGCATCCAAGAACCATGACTTAGCTTCACATCAGAGTAAGAAAATGAAAACATATATTCAAGAAAATGAGAGTAAAGTATAAATTGCTGTATCATTTTAATATCCAATGAAGCAGAACTCAAACCATAACTAAGTAGAAGAAATAAAGAAGAGTACAATATATTCATAAAAAATTTTAGTATGAGGACATTGTAATTCTTAACATGTGTTCCCCAAATACAAAGGTACTTTTGTTTATAAAGGAATCCTTATCTCTAGACATATATTGATCCTCACACACTAATAGTAGAAGACTTCAAAACCCCACTTTCCTCATTTGACATGCCATCCAGACAAAATTTCAGCAGCTAAATGCTGGAGCTAACTGGCATCATAAGCTAAATGAATCTATCAGATGTTTACAAAGAATATGCCTGTTTTTTTCAGTACCTCATGAAACTTTATCCAAAAGTGATCTCTGTGATATGAAGCAATGCCATAGCCAAAATCAACTACAATGGAAAGAAACTAAAATAATTCAAAATTCCACAAAATTAAGGAACAATACAAGGTTATCTACTCTCTTCATACCTATTAAATGTATTTATTGGAAATTTGGTTAGAGAAATAAAACAAACGAAGAAGATGCACATTGGGGAAAAAAGGCAAAGTATCTTTATTTGCAGATGATCTTATAAAATACCTAAGTTAGCCTAAGACTTTCTTCTGTGGGAGGTTTGCATAACAATTTCTTCAGGAAACTTCTACAACCTAAAAAGTAATAAGTTCCAGCAAAGTAGCAAAATACAAAATTAACTAACAAAAATCTGTTGCCCTCTCATATATAACAGACATACAGACTAAGAGAAAAAAAATCAGGGAAACATACTTTTGCACAATAGAATCAGAAAACATATAATATTTTGGGGTAACTATAACAAAAATTAAAATGTACATGTTAAAAAAATTAAGACATTGAAGAATCAAATTGAAGAAGGTGGCAGAAGATGATAGAGTCTCCCATTCCTATGCTCATAGAGCAGTAGGTATAAAAGAATACAAATGGACACTCTACCTAAAGCAATCTACACATTTATTGCAATTCCCATCAAAGTTTCAACACAGAGAGTAACTGGGAGGGGCATAGGGGGAAGGGAGTTTGAACAATGTATACATGGATAAAAAAATATGACTTTATTCATAATAAAAAATTTCAACACAGTTCTTCACGGATCTTGAATAGAAAACCTTAAGCTTCCCATTGAAACACAAAGACACACAATACTTAAAACAACCCTGAGTACAAAACTGTTGGAAGTATCACTATTTGATTTGAAATTGCACTACAGAGCTATTGTAACACGAACATCATGATATTGGCACAAAAACAGATATGTTTATCAATGGAATTGGACTTAACTCCAAGAACTAAATCCTCACCTCTAATACCTCTAATGACACATTTTTTTTTAAAAAAAAGGAAGAGACCAGAAATTTATACTGGAAACAAGACAGCATTTCAGCTGATGGTGCTGGTCATATTGAATGGTTTCAGGTTGATTTATACTTATTACCTTGCACATAACTCAAAGGGATCAAAGACCTCAACATAAAACAAGATCACATTGAACCTGACAAAAGAGAAAAAGGCCTCATTGACACAGGAAAAGTTTGTGCAAAGTTCTAAACAGAACCCTAGTAGTGCAAGCACTAATGTCAGCAATTAATAATTGGGATCTCATGATTTGAAAAGCTTCTGCACAGCAAAGGACACTACTACTTAAACAAAGCAGCAGCCAGCATAATGGAAAATCATATTTATAAGAAGCACATACAACAGACAGCTAATATTCAAAATATATAAGGAACTCAAAACCATAGATACCAAAAAATAGAACAATTTCAAAATGGGGTAGAGATCTAATCAGAATTCTAAAAGGAGAAAACTCAGATGGCTGAGAAACATTTAACAAAATGTTCAGCATCCTTAGTCAGCAGGAAAATGCAAATCAAAATTACATTGATATTTTATCTTACACCAGTCAGACTGGCTAGGATCAATAAAACAAATAACAATTCATGCCGGTGACGAAGTTGAGTAAAGGGAACATTCATTCATTGCTGGAGGGAGAGCAAACTCATGAAGCCACTATGAAAATCAATATGCCAGTATCTCAGAAAGATGGGAATTGATATAACTCACAATGCAGTTATATCATTCTTGGGCATATGTCCAAAGGATGCTTCATCTCACCACAGAGACAATTTTGCAACCATTTTATGACTTCTATATTTATAATAGCCAAAGTTTGGGAACAACTTAGATGGTCCTCAAAGATAAGTAGATGAGGAAAATGTGGTACATTTACAAAATAAAATTGCACATGAAAGACTGAAGCTAAAAAAAATAATCATAATCATCTTGAAGAAGGTAACTTAGACTCAGAAAGACAGATATGGTATGCATTTGCTTATATGCAGATATTAGCTGCTGCTGCAATAACCAAGCTACAATCTGTAGAAGCAAAGAGATTACCTTTTAAAGTCAGGCAGATAGAGCACCCTAAAAAGGGGAAGTAGAATGAATAGTTACAGATGGACAGGATGGAGCTCTGTAACTTGAGAATCAAATGAGGAAAAGGAAAGACTTGGATGATACAGGACATATGAGGAGAGATAGTTAAAATTAAGATCTATTAAGGGACAGTATGAAAACCTAACACAGTAGAAGCTTCTTTTAAAATATTCATATATTTTATGTGCTAGAAAGGTGGCTCAGCAGTTTAAGAGAACTGAGCATTCTTCCAGAGGTCCTGAGTTCAATTCCCAGCAACTACATAGTGGCTCACAACCATTTGTAATGAGATCTGGCACCCTCTTCTGTCCTGCAGGAATACACTCAGGCAGAAGTCTGTATATGTAATAAATAAATTAATAAATAAATAAATAAATAAATAAATAAATAAATATTTTTTAAAAATAAAATAAAATATACTTGTATATATGTCATATTTATGAAATTGGCAAAAATTGGGGAAGCAGCTTCAACTGGACATCTCCTGTGATAAAACGAAATTTCCTGTACAGGGAATGGGTTACATCTAATTGAGTTGTTTGCCAAAAGAGTCTTTTTCCTAGGAGTCACAATCTTGATTTACTTCCTGCATTTCTTTCTCTTGGAGACAAGTCCCATATTATCTCTCTTCTGAGGCTTCTAGCTGCAAATATTCAGATTGGCATGTAACTTGTACTACCTATGCAAGCCAGGTAAGCCAATATGATCATGTATGGTTGGTGGGTTGGTGGGTAAGCAATAGAGAAGGAAGTAGTAGGGGTACAGGTGACCTGAGGCCAACATTAAATATATATATTTAATATATATATATATAAAAGAGAGAGAGAAAGAGATAATGGTTTTACTTGAGATACCTATTCCCAATTATACATGGCAAAATACTCAACCAGAATCTGCACTTAAAAGCCAATCTCAATCCTCTTTTGTGTGGAAATTAATGTATAAGAAATAATAGGATCTGGGTAAATTAGAGCCTGTCTAACTTTTTAAAGAATAAAGACTTTATCTTCTAAATTTGGGTTATCTTCTAATAAGATCACTTTTCAAATATTGATCTGGAGTACAGATAATTAAGCTGTTTGCTTTGCTGTCTTTTTGAAGTTGGTAAGTCATAATGAATCATCTATACTAATGCATATGAAATTGGATTTAAAGTTTATGTTAACTGAATAGTACCAGACTTCCTTACCAGAAGCCTCATTGTTAAGTTTGTTACCCAGAACAATTTTAATATGTATTTGATTTGCAATTAACTATTTTAATTATTTTATTGTCTTTAACTTTTAAATTTTTAGATAATTTCTCTCAATACTAAATAATAACGTCCTAATCTTTTTACTGTGGAGATTATATATATAAATTATACATATATATAATTTTATATATATATATATAACCTGGATATGAATGCAGATCTAAGCTTTAGAAAAATAAAATAAAGGAGAGCCAGTAGGGAACCACTAGCCTTCAGAATAACAGACTTTGAATGCATACTTTGAAGCCCTATTTTTAAGTCAATCAGTTTCTGTGAGATGGTGTTTGGTCAACTTAGCAACATTTTTACATCATCTTAGACTTGAGTTTTATCAGATATAAAATGTTACAAGTCTACATGATATTCCTCAGAGAATTGTGAAATGAAATCAAAGGAGCTGAGGTGCAAACCCATGTCATATTTCTCAGAGAACCTAAGATGGAATCTAGAGAGCTTTGCTTAATGATAGCTTTCTTTTTGTGTGCTATGTAATTTTGTTTTAAGTAGAGTCATCTTGCTGCATCTTAGTGCTATCAGGGGGAGCAAATGTACTCCATCATCTACTTAAAAGTACACAGAATCAATAAAACACAGTTACTTTCCTATAAACTTGGGTAGGATTATGATTTTAGAGCACTTGTGTTCATGCTCAGTAAGTGTTGAGTTATTGCTTTTTCAATGTGCATACTTCTATAGCCCCAGTTTCTTTATCCCAACCCCTTCCTGTATTTTTTTTCCCAAACACTTTGTAGTATGATTTTACTTATATGTATACCTTGAACCAGCACTGGACTCTTCCCTTTTTATTTCCCATGAATTTTATTAATTCCACCTAATAGTCACCATTTTATTTTGTGTACTTACTGTGTGAAATCCATTTCCAAATGACAGAATAAATGGGATTGCAGAAGATTCCACATTTTCTCATAAGTTCAAAAAGTACAAGTTAGCAATTCTTCATCATAATCAATCTACTATTTAAAAAATAAAACATCATTGACCTTCCTTTTTATGACAAAGTGGAAAGAATATCAGAGTCACTTCATGCTCATCTGAAAAGTCTATTTCTGCCTGTGAGGAATACAGCCCATGCTTCTTAAATGCATATCCATATCTTTTGTTCCTTTGTCTCCTGGCATCAAGTTCTTATGAAGGAAAAGGACACAATTTGTTTGATCAAATTGCTTTTTAACTTCCTGAGGAGAATTTAGCTTATTTCATTTATACCTTGGTTTCCCCTTGCTTCTTACTACTTGTGGAATTAAAATTTCATATCCTACAGTGTCCTCAATTCTCCAGGCAATTACTAGTGTTTTTTTTTTCTCCCATGAATCATTTGTTCCTGTCTTGTTTGAGTTGATTCACATGCTCTACAAGTTTGGCCATCTTTAACATGACTCTGGTTTTTGAGTTCTGTATATATTGGAAACCATTTAACTTTGTCTCCTTGGGTGATACATATATGGATTGTGCTTTGAGTCAAGGTTGTTTTATTCTTGTTTTAATTTAAAGTTTTGGAAATAGGACCTGAGTCTCAGAATTTAGAATGTTTTTTTTTTTCTTTTGCTATGTGTTTTTAACCCAGAGGGTGTTATTCCAAAATGAGAAGTTTCTCAGAAAGGATATAAAGAGCATAGTAAAAAAAAAAAATGCCTTTTAGATATAAAGATTGTTATGTTAGGGTCCCTTTTGGTAATATATATTTAATCAAAATAGTCTGGGGTAAGTCATCTCTTCAGCCTTATTTTTAAATTTTTTATTAAGAATAAAATCATATTTTTTATCCATATATCCCCTTGTCCAAACTCTCTTCCCCCTCCCACCACTCCCAGTCACTCTCTCTTCTCCCCATCACTTTATCCCCTCCCCAGCAAGGGCAGGAGGTCCCAAGGTCCCAATATGGTTTAGTTCAGCATCCACTCCAGGCAGATCTGCTTTCCTCACCCCAACATCAAGACTGGGTCAGGTGTTCCTTGGGAGGCTCCAAGTTGTTTCAGATCCCAAATGGTTCAGAGGTTGTAGTTTGCAGCATGGGTGTGCTTTGCTTTTTTGTTTGTTTGTTTGTTTGTTTGTTTAAAGTCTACTAATGAGTATATCTCCTGCTTATCTTTCTGTGTTTGTGTTACCTCGCTTAGAAGGATATTCTCCAAATCCATCCATTTGCCTGCAAATTTTAGGATATCATTTTTTTCTTACTGCTGAGTAGTAATCCATTGTGTAGATATATCACAATTTGTTCATCCATTCTTCAGTTGAGGAACATCTAGGTTGTTTCCAGGTTCTTCCTAATTATACTATAGAGCTACAGTAATAAAAACAGCCTGTTACTGGCATAAAAACTGAATGGAATCAAATTAAAGATACCGACATTAATCCAAAAACCTATGAACACCTGACCTTTGACACAGAGGCCCAAAATATTCAATGAAAAAAAAAGATAGTGTCTTTAACAAATGGTGTTGGCATAGCTGGTTGGTAGAGTGTGGAAAAATCAAAATAGAACCAAGCCTATCACCCTGCACAAAATCAAATCCAAGTGGATCAAAGACCTGAACATAAACCCAGCCACACTGAACATGATAGAAAAGGAAGTGGGAAATACCCTCCAACGCATTGGCACAGGTGACCACTTCCTAAATATAACACTAGTAGCACAGACACAAAGAACAACAGTCAATAAGTGGGACCTTCTGAAACTGGGAAGCTTCTGTAAGGCCAAGGACAGTGTCAATAAGACAAAACAACAACCTACAGAATGGATAAAGATTTTCACCAATACTATAAGTGACAGAGGACTGATCTGTAAAATATATAGAGAACTCAAGAAACTAGAGTCCAAAGCCCAAATAACCCAATTAAAGTAAGAATATCAGAATTAAAAAGGGATTTATCAGCAGAAGAATTACAAATGGCTGAATTGTATTTGAAAAAGTGCTCAACATCTAGCCATCAGACAAATTCAAATCAAAACACCTTTGAGATACCACATTGCACCTGTCAGAATGACTAAAATTAAAAACATAGCCTATGCTGGATAGGTTGTCAAGCAAGGGGAACACTCCTCCATTGTTGATGGGAGTATCAGCTTATTCAGCCACTCTGGGATTCACTATGGAAGTTTCTCAGAAAACTGGGAATCAATCTTTCCAAGGACCCAGCAATACCACAATTGGGCATCTTCCCTAAAGATACACATTTGTACCCCCATAGTATTAGCTCAACTATGTTGATAGCAGCATTATTCGTAATAGCAAGAACCTGGAAACAACCTAGCTCTCTCATCTTAACTAAACCCATTTCCATTAAATATGTTTAGCCATGTGGCCTGGTACCTTTTCTCAGAGCAGCATTTCAACTTCTTTCTTCTGCAGCTGCTGATGTTTCTGCCTTTTTCTCCCTGTTCCCAGGGTTTCTTAGTCTGGTACCCCCCCCATGTCTGCCTTCTGGCCAATTAGTGTTTAATTAAACCAGTAGGAAGGACAAATATTTACAATGCATGACAATTTAATTTCATAGCAATAATGTTTATGAAACACATTGAATCTAATTCGATTTTCTTCTTTGAAATTAGTTTGTATCAAGTAAGTTCTCTTACCTGGACATTTTTCATCAAATTTCAGAAGAAATAATTTAATACAGGTTTTGAAATTCTAAAATAAAAGCTCAAAATATAAAATGTGAAATATTCTGAATACTGACATAATACCATAAGTGGGAAAATTATAAGTTTGACCTTATATAAAATGTTATAGTCAAAACACAGGTGGGCTAAAATTTTTATAAGATTTCTTTTATAATATACAACACTATAAAACAGAAGTGACTTTTATGTTTAGACATGAGCTTCATCTCCAGAGAACTCATGCATATTCAAACTGTGTAAAACTTCTGGTTATAAGCATTTAAAATGTGGGATGAATAAAATATATAAATCTGCATAAAAATGATTATATGAAAATAAAACAAGTTACAACAAAATCAAATACTTTTACAGGACCTTAAGACAATTTAAGACAATGAAAGAAAGATAAACTAGAACAGACCCCTTTGCAAAGAAAAAATTCATATATATAACCTGAAATATCACAATTGAACCAAAAAGGGTTAAATTCTGAAATTAGAACATGTTCTAGACTGGATGTAAAATATAATTACTGGAGTTTGGTGATGAAATTATAACATTCCAAATGTCAATCAGCATTATTATGCCAGTCTTAGCTTTCAGATATTGATTGCTCTGAGTCTATGTCAAATGTGCATACTGTAGAACTGAGTATCTGTGAAAAATATAAAGAAAATATATGGATTAAGGTTTTGTTACTTAGCTTCTTAAAATATTTCTATGTTCAACATTTGCTCAGATGATGTCTTTTTAAATTCTTGCAAATGTATTAGCAAATCAGGCACATATTCTGAAAGATTTATTCGAAGCCTTACTTTCTGTAATACGGAGACTCTAAAGAATAAGATGATTGGACTGATTTGAGAAGGCCTGCACTTTGTGTTAGAAGTATCTAAATGAATTATCTATCAAGATTTAGAATAATGGAAAGATAAAAAGCCAGCCCTGCAGAGTGTGGGGCAAAAAACTTATTCTCTCTCCATTTCTTTTAACATGCTCAGTAGATAAAAAGAAAAAACTTCTTGCACATCATCCTATTTAAGTAAAAGACACAAGTCCAGGACACAGAGATAGAAATTTTATGTGTACATACCATTTTCCATTTTACTTAGAAGAAAAAATATAATCTTTGAAAATAATAATAGTAATAATATTAAATATTACTGTATTGATAAGTAAAGATATGAAAATATATTATTACTTAGAATTGAAGTTAGATCTGATAAATATATTTATTCACATATACATAGAATATAAATTCACTCCAAATAAATATAATACCACTTTCCTAAAGAGATAGGCTTACCAAAAATCAAATAAATAAATGTAAACAAATGTGCATGAGACATTGCATTTCTTTGCAGGGATAAGAGGGCAGTGAAAATAAAGATTATTTTATTCAAGCAAAGATCCATTTTGCTCTGGAACAAAACCAAAGCTTCACATAGCTCTCAAGGCTTTTTATCGGGACCTTGTATAACTTGAACCCTCCCATGAAAAATGTATCACATGGTAGCTATGATTTGAAAATTACACATCAAACATTCACACTTCAACTCTAGTGATAGCAGTTTACGAGGTGGAAGGTAAAGTCAAAGAAGGGAACACTTATGAATGAAATCAATTACTTTATGAATGTGATGGAAAGGACTAGGAAGATCTTCTTGCCTTCTACTTTCTGCCCTATGAGAAACATCAAGATGGCCTTCCTCAGTATCCACAGTCTAGCATCCTGATTGATGACTTCCCAACCACCAGAAAAAAATTACACTCTAGTGTAATTTTTATGACACCAAAAACCATCGAGATATAAATAAGTACAATAAGCACAATTTCAAATCAGGCTATAGTGACACATTGACAGTATTCCGAACTTTTATTTATGTGAGAGCAACTAGTTTGTTAGTTTTCTGTGTCTTAGGTTCTTGACTATAAATGTTAGACAATGAGAGTACTTAACATTTTGGGTATGAATCTCTAATTGACTCCAATTCATTAAGGGGTATTTTAAATTTTATTTGCTCAGGTGTGTGACAAATTTTCAAAGGAAAGCAGAGACATTCCACTTAGTATTTCTTGCTGTTTTACATTTCTTCCCATACCAGAACCATACTACAGATGGCTTTTGATATCTCAGATAGGTATCTCTCAATTGATTATAGGCTTAAGTCACAGTTACTGGGTATACACTAAGCAAAAGCTACCTCTAACTCCCTTATCTATCTATGCCCTCATATAACAGGACATATAGATAGAGACTTATCACCTTAGTGCATTTGTCATACTAGTTCATTTGTCACACTGGCTCAGTCATGCCTGATTGGATATTTTTCACAGCTAGTGGACAATATTCAAAAGAAACTTTGAAGTTGTTATTGTTTTTCTGGGCAAAAATCAAAATTTAAACTCTGATTTCTACTAAATTATTTTTTTCCAAAGCATAAAAACTTGTGCCTGAACATTTAAGCCAGGGACCATGATGCAATTTTTATTCTCTTAATTATATTTTTACTAATTAAATTTATTCATTTATTTTACATTCTGACTGCAGTTTTTCCTTTCCTGCTTCTGTCCCATTTCCTCCTCATGCTTCCCCTTTACAGTCCAATCCTCTCTTCCTCTGTTACTGTTCAGAAAGGACTGGTTTTCTCAAAGCATGACATATCAAATAAATGTAGAATTAAACTCTTCCCTATAAAGAAACACAGGCAAGCCATAAGCCATGTAGAAATACACAGATTAATGAAAATGGGTTGAACTAAATTGAAAGAGCTAGTAAGTAATGAGCCTGAGCTATAAGCCAAATAGCTTGTAATTAATATAAGCCTTAGTGTAATTATTTGGGGCTAAGTAACTGTGGAACTATGGGTCTGGACTTTGGGCCTGATAGGCTAAAAATATCTGACTACACATCCCCATATATTAAGACCTGGTAAGGCAACTCAGTATGAAGAATAGCTTCCCCAAATCCTGCCAAATCATCAGGGACAGGCCCCACTCTCATTACTAGGAGTCTCACAAGTAGACCAAGCCATACAACTGTTGTTATACATATGAGAAGCCCGCAGTCAGTGTCATGTGAACTCCTTACCTGTCAGTCAAGTGTCTTTGAGCTCAAACTAACCTATGAGTCCAGGTTATTATTCTCAGTGGGTTCCCTTGTGATGACCTTGACCTTCTCCCATTCTACTCTTATAATGCTCCCTCCCTGTCTTCAACTGAAATCCCAGAGCTCATTCCCATGCCTGGCTGTAGATCTCTGCATCTGCTTCCCTCAGTTACTGGATGAAGGCTCTCTGATGACAATTAGGGTGATTATCAATCTGATAATAGGCCAGGTCAGGTTACCTGTCCACTATAGCTAAGAGTCTTGTCTAGGGTCATCCTTGTACATTCGTGGAGTTTCCCTTCTACTGGTTTCTATCTGACTCCAAAATAATGCCTCCACCATCAAAAAATCTTACTCATTACTCTCCTACCTCCATCCCAATTCCTAATGTTCTCATGCCCAGCTGCCCTCCAGTTTACCCAGTTGACCTCTTCTATTTCTCTTTTTTCAGAGAAATGCATGTGTTTCTCTTTGAGCTAATCTTTTTACCTTGTCTCTCTGGGGCTGTGGCCTGTAGCATGGTTATCTTTTACTTCACAGCTGTTATCCACTTATGAGTGAGTACATATCATATTTTCTTTCTGGATCTGGGTTATCTCATTTTAGATGACTGTATTTAATTTAACTAGAAGTCTATACATACCCATTTATTTATTAGGGAAATAAACATAGCAAAATCAATCTATGGCCTTACTATCATCTTCCAGTGAAACAATGAAAAACAAATTTTTTATAAAGTATATATACCTTGTAAAAAGTGTCTTTCTCTTTTAACATCAGAATGCAACTGTTAGTCACTTTGTCTTCCTTTTCTTTTAAAACCAGTGCCACCCCCAGCTGCTCAGTTTTACTCTACATAGCACCAAGTTGAAGGGTTTAACAACTACAAATCCCAAATCACAGCTGCTCTTGTACATGTTACAGGGTACAATGCACTTATCAAGGAATATTTAAATGGTGTCTCTCATGAGAAACAAATTACATATTGAAGCAGGTTCTTGCATGTATAAAAAGCAGGTATTGAAATAGATTTCTCAATTCACAGTGAGGAAATAGTAGATAACGTCTGTTGAAGCTACAGATTTTGTTGTGCATATTTCTCTTAAAATTTTTCTTCCTGCCTTTCTCTGACTGCTGGGGAATGTAAAAATGACATAAAGGACATGTTGAGAACTGAGTGCATTCTACTTAAAAACTCAAGATGTATCCATCATCTTTATTTGGCCACAGGTTTTTTGGTGGTAGGTGTGTTTGTGGTTTTAATCTTACACTGTGCAGATATGTTTTCATATATGTCGACTATTTAATGATGATCAAACTAGGTGAAAATATTTTGGGCTAAAGTCTGGCCAGTGAAACAAGTTATAAAGCACTTACCAAATGTGGTTTAAGGAATTGTTAGTAATTCAAAGTGATATTTTGATAAACACAAGACTTACTTGTAACATGCACCAACCGGATCCTCTGGGTGTATGTTATGAATGTTAAGTTGATATTTTTGTGGGACTCCTTACAATGAGAGCTGCTGTGCTCCCTAGCCTTTTGACTGATCTTGGGACTCCTTTCCTCCTGTTAGGTTACCATACAAAACCTTGATAACAAGGCTATTGCCTTGTCTTATACGATCTTGTTTTGTTATGTGTGGTTGTTGTCTCTTGGATGCCTGCTCTTTTCTGAAGGGAAGCAGCGATCTGGATCTGGAAAGCTGAAGAAAGATGTTGTTGGAATGTGTTTATGAGAGAAGAATATTTTCAATTAAAAACAAAAAAGATGCTTTATTACTGACATACAGACATTGATTTTCCAGACAAAACACCTTAATGATTCCTGTGATCTCTGAAAATACATTTCTCAGCAACTCTAAAAATCATATAATGCCATTAAATTTTGAAACATCTTGATCACTAAATAACTAATGAGTTTTATCATGTATGGTTGATATAAATATTCTGTAATCTCTAGTAGAGAAAATAATATTCAGACACTAAGAAAAGCTCCCTGGAGACCATTCAGTGGAGTCTCAATTGGACAGTGTTTTGAAGCTGCAACCATCACTGTAAATCCTGTCTTTTCAATTACCCTTAAAAGTGAAGAAAATGTTCCTTGGGCATTCACTCTGGGGGAAAGAAAAGTGAAGTTTCTATGAAGTTCTACTATTTTCTTTTCGAATTCATGTAACTGTTATGTTGCATTTCCTCAGTAGACTACAACTCTTTCAAAGTTAAAGGTTGAAATAAAATGTAAAACAAGAAGAATGCACACTAGGGAGACAAGATGGCATATTTATGACAACTCAAGACTGTGTTCCTGGACTGCAATCTCTAACAAAGTTTCTGCTGAGTTACTGGACAACAATTCTGAGTTGATCCTGTTAGAAGTCTTCAACTCTGCATGTAGGGAGCCTCCCACATGATCTAGTGTAGCTGCTACCCAGGCAATACTAGAAATAGCAATGTTTTAAAGTAAATTAACAGTCTTAATGAACTGAGCAGGTGGGGCCTTTCTGTAGTAACAACACTTGTATGACACAGAAGAATTACTCTCAATTTAAGTTGAAACTGCTTAGTTAGTTGAGGACAGTCCAAGATACAGACTATGTCCTTGTCTTTAAAAACAAATAAGCATCAAACAAAAAAAAAAGATGTCATATAAAATGTATAGGTAAAATGTCCAATTTGTCTGAATGTAAAATTTTTACAAAAATATAAAGCTATACATGAGAAAGGATTTCAAAATTCCATGTAACACACACACACACACATACACACACACACACACACACACACACACAAAGGGCTTGATTCAGCCCAAAAAGAATGCACAGGTAACACAGTATTTGCATCCTTCCCAGGTATAAAGACCCAAGTTTCAATAAAATGTTAATAATCATGGTAGTCAGTCAACACTTGTGATTCCAGCACACGCAAGGCAGAGTGTGCCAATTTGCATGAATACATGTATTCTTGCTTTGCTAGATTTACATGAAACACACCTGTAATCCCAACATCATGGAAGCTGAGGAAGAAGTATGACAAGTTCAAGATCAGCCTTGTCTACATATTTAGGACCTATTTTCAAAAACAAAACCAAAACAAACAAACAAACAAAAAAAAACAAGCTTACCCACAATAAAATTTAGTTGCATATTTAAATAATTTCAGTTACTAAAAATCTAACTGGTGTCATTCCATTTTCTTCCACTCTTTAGACTTCAATTGTGTGCTATGTTTAATTAAATAGAAGTTATACCCTGTGCAAAGTAAATCGCCTTGTTCAGCCAGTGAAGCTAGCTGTGCCTTCATGGCCATACTGTGGAGACTTTAGTTTGTTAAGGGTGTTATTCAGCAACAGAAACAATAGCTTCTGAGGATACAATTTAAATACAGTTTGATCTGAATCCTGGCCTTATGACCATGAAAAATATGTAGCTATCAACTCCAAAGCCTAACTCAGAAACATAATAAAATGCCAAAGTTAATATAGTATATTAAATAAAGCTATTTTCTTGAAGTAATCAAAAGGCACTAAAGAAGTATGTTTTTATACATACCTTAGGTACTAAAATACAATGAATACATTTTGTTTATGTAAATAATAAAGTACAAGTCTGAGACATTTGCTAAAAGTAATGGACCATATTGGTTCTCAAAATCCTGGTCAGGTATTATTTTTATCAAAATTCATAAAATTATATCATAAAAAGCATAATTTTTATTGAGGTCATCCTAAGCCATCACAGGGGAAATGACTTTTCCTTTATACATAATCCTAAATACAACTGTATTGTCATCCACCAATAATGATTCTTTTCTTTTTCTATCTACTGAAAATTATTTACTTTGGAGAGAAGGGTGTTAAGTGCCTAAAGCATGCGTATTTTTGATATCACAAATATCTGTGGAGCGAAACCATTTCACATAACCATGTTTTGTTCAGTGTTCAAATAGTGTCCGGGTTTTTAGCTTGTGAAGTCAGAGCAGTGACAGTTCAGGAGAGGTAGGAAGATTGACTCAATCAAACCACAAAACCAGGCAAGTGGAAAATTGCATTTTGTTTCTATGAGTTAGGTAAGCTGTTACTTGCATATGTATGCACATATTTATTTTCTGTTTATTCATTTATAATTCTTCACTTCTTTCTTACCTTCCGGTGCCCCTTACTTAAATAGTTTGATAATTCAGTTTTACCCTTTAAACCACTGATCTTTTTTCTAGAAGTGTAAGGCTTCTTAAAATCTCATTTTCATCATAAATCCTTATTTATGAAAGTATGCACTCGCACTTGTGTACCCCATTGTATTAGCCACACTCGAAAATTAAATATAGTTGGAGCTCTGTGGAATAATTGAAACTGCATTCCATGTACTGATTCAAGTTTGGGGCTAAAGTGAACACCTCAGATAGTGATGTGCAATGAATGATCCCACTGTGGATTATTTAGAGTCTTTGCACACAATCAGTGTGTACTATAGACTAAGGCATTCTTTATAATATAGACAGATCCATGAATTGCTTTCAGGGTTCTATGAATTGTCTGAAATTTATTTCAAATTTCATTCATTTTTCCACAGGTTGCTTAAAAGAAAAATTGCTGATTTCATCAGCTTTTTACAAAAGTATATTGATAATTACTCCTTTAATGTCAGAGATACCTGGCCTTGCATTTAGGTGCAGGAGTTAGTGGATTAACAGGAACACATGATGCTACCTAAGAGCCTCTTGAAGCCCTCTGGCATCTCCTCATGTAAGTTTAGAGCATCAGTATTTATTGAGCGGTTACTGAGTCAGGCCTTATGTTGCATACTTTTCAGATTTCACTACATCTTAACTACAATTCTTAGACATGATTCTGCCTTAATCCATTTCACAACTGAAAACTTTGAGGGTCAGAGAAACTAAGTACTTTGTAATTAGGCTTCAACATTTATTTGAGGCAATTATCATTTACCATCATTTTTCCCAGTTACATTTTATGAATGATTTCATTTAATCCTCAAAGCAGCGCTACGAGGAATATGTTCTTACTTTAGAAATGAGTAAACAAAAATTAGAAATTTATGTTGCTTACTCAAATGACCAAATTATGTGAAAACAAAAAAATGAAATTAAGAAGTATATGAAACAAATTCTAATATCATATCTAATTATTTATAGAAAATTTGACTAAAAATTTATACTTTTTACTAAAACTATAAATGAGGAATAGTAAGTTATATTGATATGCTTTGAAAATGTTTTACATTCTGTGATGATTAGCAGTAGGAGAAAATTGATTTCTTGGAAGAGTTGAAAAAATAAGTGAATTTCTTAAGGTGAGAATGGTGTTCAAGACATGCTTTTTTTTCATTTTTTTCAGTTCCTTTTTTATTATGAATAAAGTTAGTACTTCAGAGTCAAAGAGAAAGGATATGAATACAATCCAGTTCAAATTTACTCTGATGAAGAGATTGCTCTGTTCTTTAATGAGTGAGTATCATCTTCTCCTTAAAGTGTTTTAAGGGTTAGAAAACTCTGCCTCACAAGATTCGCCAGTAGAACATTTTAGTCTTTCCAATAGTCTTATGAATTGGGATAATTTATTCCCTAAACTAGAAATCCAATTATCCAAGCTAGGCGGCCTAAGTCTAAGCTTATTCACAACAATCCAGTGCCTTGTATCTATTATCCCTACTACTAGGTGTACATTCTCTTCCTTGGGTTTACATTACCCTCATCTGGTGTTTAGACTGACAGCAAAAATATATGTAAAAACTAACAAAGATTAATCCTTTTTTCATATAATGTCACAAGTACAGCTTTCACAACACATACTTTCCAGTCCCCTTATCTCCCTTATCCCCAGGTCCACTCCCTGCACCCACCACACACACCCCAGTCTACCCCTAGGGAATAGTAGGCCTCACAGGGACAATAATCAAACATGGTACAACAAGATACAATAAGACAAGTCACAAACCCTCATATCAAGGCTGGTAACTCAACCTTTTCTTTGACTGCTTTGTGTTATTTTCCAAAAGCTCCACACTTTATTGTGGGCACACCTGTAGGTTTCAGCAGTACAGACGTTAAGATAAAAGACATATATTTGAAGCCAGCCTAATCTACACAGAAAGAGAGCTTTTCTTATAAACAAACAACAACAACAACAACAACAAAAAAAAAACTTACTATCCTTTCACTTGCTGTCCTTGATGCCACATTTGCACAATGCGTAATTTTCTGCTTCATGACAGGCAAAGAGTAGAAAAATATAACAATTTTTCTTACTTAAAAAAGATGGACTAGTGCAGAGAAGGCTAGTAGTTCTGTATCACTGGTCCTGGTGGCCTTTCTGTGGAATTGCAATCTAATCTAGGTTGAGACTTCACAGCAAGGGTTTTAATCGGACCTTTGTCTTTCCTACTGTCCTTCATTCTTCTTTTGAATTTTATTTGTTTATTTTACATCCCAACTGCAGTTTTCCCTGTGCCTCTTCTCCTAGTCCCTCACCCTACGTCCCCTAATCCACTACACTTTCGTTGGCTTGGGAATCTCCCATGGGTATCAACAAAATATGACATATCAAATTACAGTAAGACTAAGCCCCTCCCCATGTATTAAAGTTGGTGAAGGCAATACAGTATGAGGAGTTCAGTCACAAAAGCCACTATTAGGTTTCCCACAGTGGACCAACCTATACAACTAACACAAATGCAGAGTACCTAGGTCAGTCTCTAACCCTAACCCTAAACAAATGCAGATTCACAGTCAAACATTAGACAGAGCTTGGAGAATCCTGTGTAAAAGGGAAAAAAGGATTATAGCAGCCAGAGGGGTCAAGGTTAGCCCAAGAATCCTCATAGGAACAACTCTCCTTGACTCATAAAGGCTCACAGAGCCTGAACCAACAGCCAGGACCCCTGTATGGTACTGACCTAGGTAGTCTGCATCAAAAACTGGTAGTTCATGGAATTTAAGGAGCACACAGGGGATTGGAAGCTATTGAACAAATGACAGGATTCTTTGATGCCGGATTTTTGCCTTTTGAATATCTCAGCTCATCTGAATGCTGCCTAATTCTCACTGCCATGATTCATCAGAATGGTTTCTGGAATGGAACACATTGTGATGACATGCTCATCTGTCAAAAAGCCCACATCACATTCTGACTCAGGTGTTTCCTGTTTACTTAGATGACAAAATTATTTTTAAAAAAGATAAATCACAGGAAATGTACTATCCATTTTTCTCACCACCCTGTTCTTCTCTCTCTCTCTCTCTCTCTCTCTCTCTCTCTCTCTCTCTCTCTCTCTCTCTCTTTCTCTCTCTCGTGTGTGTGTGTGTGTGTGTGTGTGTGTGTGTGTGTGTGTATGTGTGTCAGGTCACTCCCTCAAATATGTAGGACATTGGCATATCACAAATATACAGAGAAAAATGTCAAGACATCAGGAGGAAACTAAATACAAATTGCTAATGAGAACATATAATTTTAGATGAGTAAGAAGGAAATATAAAGAGTGAAAAGCAGCTGGTGATTTTAAATCTGCATCTTTAATCCTGATTGCTGTTGTTTGATCTAATGATTTCATAAGTTCTCTGACTTATTTATATTTCATTTTAGCCTTGAGAATAAGATTTTTCTGTTTATCCTGTAGTGTATTGTAATTCAAGCTTCTAGACAATCATAGTGGAAGACTTGTATATGCTGTGGCTCTGTCTCTGCAATCTAAATTTCTTCAAAACAGAATCACTTATTAAAAACATTTAATAAAAAATATCATTAGGATTCTTATCATTTTCTTTTATATACCATTATATAAGTTAAATTTCAGAGGAATTAAAATGCTGCTTTTTGGCCATGTAATTCTAATGCATAGCAGTCTGGATGCATCTACTTACTTTAAGTAAATGACTATAATAATCTTAATGAATGTTATCTAAACTCTCAGATACAGGGTATAAGTATTGTGGGCTTTCCATTCCCCCACTGGAAACATACATGTTCCATTTTTCCCCTTTGGTTCAAGCTATACAACTGTCATATTTCCCATAGCCAGAAATTATATAATATTTCCCTTTTATTTCCATTTCTCCTGAAACACAGTTTCTGGTACCATCTTTCACCTTTTGTATGAATATAGAGAGGCCATCAACACTATTCCTTGTACCTTCTAAGAGGAACAATTTGTTTCACAGAATGAGCCATAAGTTCTCTAAATCGATATTTCCCCCTTATCTATCTCAATCTTATGATCTACTTATGATCTAGCAATAGTCACCAAGAGACCTAACATCCTAAGACAACTTTCTTTAGATAGAATATAGTAAAATTCATAAAACAGTGTTTTTATAATAGAACAAATCCTAATTGGTCTTAATCAAAACCAAGAGTAAAATTTTGGGATAAATGCTTAGAGATCATAAAAGCCGAGGAACAAGCCAATAGAGAAACTTCTCACCACTACTGAATCATCAGGCCTAAGAGAGAAGAAAATTTTGTCTCTAGGAATCCTCAGACAGAATGTTCCTGAGCCCTCAGCCTAAAGGGAATCAAGGGACAAACTCCTGTCTCTTCCTGCCTTATATTCCTTTCTCTGTCTGGCCATATTAACCTTCTTAGTACTGGAATTAAAGGCTTTTGTCACCCACTGCCTGGTTCCATTTCTCCTTTAGACTGAAATAATCTCATGTAGTCCAGGGTGGGCTTAAAGTCTCAGAGATCCATCTGCCTCTGCCTCCTAAGTGCCAGAATTAAAGGTACGTGCCACCACTTCTGACCTCTATGGCTAATTATGTGGCTGGCTTCTTCCTCTTATTTTAAGACAAGCTTTATTTATATATATAAAATATCACCAAGTTATTCAACTTCAAGAGAAAAATCGGTTTTGTTTTTATGCCTCATGGTGGCTATGGCATTGTTTCTCCATATCTGGTTCTTCAGCTGTCTTCTCTCTATTAAATAGATACATGAATCATGGGAAAGAGAAACCTTCAGCCTTCTTTCCTGGATAGCATTTAAACTGTGTGGGTTTCACTTCCCATGTAAAGTCTGGTGCATGCTGTCATCTCAATATAAACAAGAATGTTATCTTCTATCTAAAAATTTAAAATTTTCTTTATATTATTACAATGTACTCTCCTTGAGAACAGGTAGGGAAGAAGTGGATAAGATAAGACAGATCTCTAAAATAAGGCAAAAAGAATGGAATCCACTGTTATTGATGGAAAGTTATCAGAAATGCAAAGCCTGAACGTCAACTTCCAACATGAAGACATGAAATAGTTTTTAGTTAAGTTGTAAATTGTAGGCAGTGCTACTGCTCATTTATGTAAGATGGGTTTATTTTGGTTTAGGGAAATATAAATTAAAGTCTTGTGTTTTCTCTTACAAAAACTTATTGCATAGAAATTAAAACTTAAGATTTTTCCTGACATGTCAGAAAAATGCAAATGGCATCTCACTGACTAAATACAAATATTTGTAGAGTGCAAAGGTTTTTTTTTTTTTTAGAAGAGGAAGTGTAAATTAGTAAGATTAATTTCAGTTTTCTTCAAAATGCAATGCGTTAGAAACAATGAGGAGTTTATAAGGCATTGAGAAATACGAAAAATGAAGGCTCTTCCCTTAGATACTTAAACATTATGTAAACATTATGTAAACACTAGCACATGCCTTAGGCATAAACTCTGCACTTCTCATATCTAAAGAATGAACAAAAAATTAAAGTGTCATTGGAGTTCATCTTCTATTTCCTGGTACTAACAGATTATACATTTTATCTTTCTCATACAAGGTCATTAAGCAGATAGTTTTGTCATAGATTTTGTCAATTTGAAAGGAGTCTAGACAGTATTAAGAACAGAAAACTTTATCTAAGGGATTATTTTCATCTGATTAGCCCTCGAGCATGTCTTGGGATGTTCCTTAGTTGCTAATGGATGTAAAAGGCCCCCTCCCACTGGGAGTGATGCCATCCCTGGTCAGGTGTCCCTGGGCCTTTATTGGAGAGATAGCAGAGCAAGCCAGAGAAAGTGATACCATGAGTCCTATTCCGCCAAGGTCTCTCTTTCAATTCCTAACTCCAGGTTCCTGTACTGAATTTCAACCCTGAAGTCGCCTAATGAAACACTGTATGCTATAAAATGAAGTAAGTAAATGTCCCTAAGTTATAATAGGTCATTGTGTTTTTATTACAGCAAGAGAAATCAAGCTAGGACAGTCATTAATCCTCTTGGCATTTTATTATTTTTGACACAGGGTCTTGCTAGTATCTATTGTTCACTTGGTGCTCACTATCATTTTAAACTAACCTCCTGAGTTTTAAAACTGTTGTATTATTTTTAAATTTTATTAACTAATAACTTCTAAGCATTTCAGATATAAAGGTGAATTTATTCCTTCTCACAAGCTTTTTGTGTTGTGGGATATATTGATCACACTCTGACACTCCCAAGGCTGACTAAAATGTTTAGTTTGAGTTAAAGGGTGAAACTAGCTACTTGTTGACCAAAATTAGTCATACATAATTTGGAGGACCAAGAACATATTGAGAGACACAGGAAGTTGCAGAGTAGGGCTTAGAAAGATTCCAGACTTTTTGAATTAAGAAAGGAGAAACAGAAGAGGTCACTGGGTGCTTCTCTGCTGCTTCTCTGATTATTTAGGTTCATACTTCAATATCTGACTCTTAAGTTTTTATTGATAAAGAATAATTAGATAAATACTTTATTATAATATCCAAAAACATCATTAAGCAATAAACACAAGCTTATGAATCACTATATATGTTTATGAAAACATTAAGTTGTTGGGTTATTTTCTGCCTCCAGTACAGACTTTGTGAGTGACTGAAATTCAGGTCTAAGAATATGTTACTTTGGAAAAAAGGTTCTGTTTTTGTTTCCACAGATGATGAGAGCCTATTAATTGCTTCCAGGCTAATATGGGTTGATGAGGAAGACCCCTGAAAAAACTCTCTAATGAGAAGAGATGGCCATGTTGGCTTCAAGACTGAAGACTAAGATGGTTCAGCCATAGGGTTCCTCAAAGATTACTAGTGCCTCCAATTAACAGTAAGTAGCCTAGAAAACCATGCCAATATCCCCCAAAATATACATTATGGGTGTTTATTATTGTTTATAGAGTTTGGTGATTGGTCATAGCCAATATCTTTCTAAAGAATAAAAGAAGAGGGTATAATAGGATAAAAAGATAGATTACTAAATCTACTTTTAAAAATCAACTACTTGTTTTAAATATTTTACATTGATATAAATTTTGATTTATTGATACAAACTTAAGGGTAATTTTATTATACTGTATGTATATTTCTACTCTTGTTCAAGATATTATGTTTATGCATCTTATTTAAAATTATAACGTATCATTAAGAAAAACAGACTAAGAGTCATCTATAATAATAATCAAACTTGTAGTCATGTTAGAGTTTTAATATACAAAAATATATTTCATTTATATAGGTTATCTTCAACACCTCAGATATCTACAGAATATGGCATTTAAAATGTTTTAAGAACTTAGACCTATTTGGACAGTGAGACATGTTTTCTCCTGGTAGCACCAATTTACTTCAAGGGGATGACAGACATCAAGGAAACTCTATATAGAGTTTACTTTCTTCATAGCAAAAGTTAGCCACTGAATAAGAAACTACTTTTGCCTCAAATGCTTAGCAGTATGCTGTATAAACTGAACCTGGAAGATCCATAAGAAATAGGAAAGGAACCTTTGAATTTTGCCAGAACAAGCCAAGATGACCATTCAGAGAAGCCAGACATTCTGCAGTCACAGGGAAAAGCAACTAAGTATGCCACAATGAGTAAAACAGTTCTTCAAATTTCCTGTTTCAGTGGAAGTTATACCAGAGACTCTAAGTCTATAGGCTAAAGACAGATGCCCCAATACTGTAAAGAAACTTTAGGTGACTGGCAGGCAGCAAGATGTCTTTGTCATTTCTATATTTTTGAAATTTGCTTTGAATGTCCTTCCTTAGTCAGATAATATTATATCCTTTTGAGGTCTCTGATGGAGTAGAATACTAAATAGTTATGGTTTTCCTTAATTATAATAAAAAGTAAATTAGATAAAAAACTTTTGCTTCACAAAGATAAGATAGATGATAATTTTTTAATTTGCTAAATAGAAATATACTAGACATTGCAATAGAAATATTTGCTTGATAATTTTGAAATGTAATTTTACTGTTAAAATGAAGACCTTCCTTCTTGATTAGACAGAAAAAAAAGTGATGTGGGATACTTTTCTGTATACTATGAATATGCTTAATTGCCATTTGTTAAAAGTTTTTGGTATATAACAAGGCAGCTTAGAGGCAAGTGGGATATCCAGGCAGAGATAAAGATGAAGGAAGGCAGAGTTAAAGATAAGCTTCAAGTTATTCCCAGAAGCAAGATGTAATAGAACACATGTAAAACTATGGAACACGTGGTAATGCAATAGATTAATAGAAATGGGTTGAGTTAAGTTATAAGAGCTAGTTGGTAATGAGCTGTAGTAGAATTCAGGTGTTAGCTGGCAAAGCTTGGAGGAATGTCTCTGAAGTACTGGGAGCTTGAATGGGGCATGGCCAGATGCCATTGAGACATGGGGACATTGACCTTTTTCTTGTTTGTTCCTCCCTTCTTAAAGAGAAGACTGACCATCCATCGTGGGACAGTTTCACTCTCCAAGAATTGTCTTAAGGTTTAAATGTATCAGTGGGTATTTATATAAACTCTTAATAAATATAAATCCTTTATATTACATACTGCTAGTAAATTTTCTAGGATAATGAGCCTGAGCCATAGGCCAAATAGTTTGTAATTAATATAAGCCCCTGGATAGTTATTTTATAAGTGGCTATAGAACCACAGGTGAGAGAGGTTTGTTTAGACCTTGGACCCAAATAGGGCAGAAAACTTCCAGCTACAGAAGTGAACTCTCTTACTCTGAAGGCTGCTTAGAAAAAGACTAGAAGACATCCTTTGCATTCATCATCCCTGATGATTATGTTATTTGGATACCTCTGTTACTTTGACCACCTAGTAATGTTCTTTTCCAACTATATCCTTCTGTACTTATAATCGAATATGCAGTTTTGAATGCCACATGTGTATGTTTTGTTTTGTTTTTACAGTGTAAGGACAATGACTTTGAGTTTGTGACAGTATACAAAATATCCTAAGCAGAGATAGAAAATATACATACAGTATGACAAATATAATTAAGCAGAGGTAGAAATATATAGTACAAAATGACAATATCCTTAATATGTATCAATATACAAAATATCCTAAACAGAGTTAGAATATGTATGTTTATGTATGTATGTATATTATGACAAATATAATTTTACATTTGTATCAATATACAAAATATTTTATTTTACTCTTTGGTGATTTTAAATCATGCACTCCATCAAACTCAGTTATCTGTCCTCTCAGTTTCATACCCACTCTTATGATCCATTTACAAAAATTCCCCTTCATGCTGCTCATTTAGTTACTGGAGCATCCTGTAGTCATCCCCTTAAAGAAAATGAGTCTTTCCTCACCCACACCCCGCCAGAGGCCATCAATGCAGAAGTGAAGCATTGTGTTTTTCATTTTTATGTTAAGATATATAGATCATAACCTATCAGTGAGGTTTAGAAATAATACCTGTACTCTTTTTTTAATAAATATTTGCAAGAGGCAGTATACCTTTAACTATTCCTTCAAGTATAAATTATTTTATATTTTATTGTACTAATTGATAAAAAAGAAACATGCTTTACAAGTAGATTTAGGAAATATTTCTTCTTTAATGCAATGAACTCAACAAAAATACAAGTAAGCCAAAATGAGATATTGCTTTATGTATGTATTTGTAAAAATAATAAGTCTTCCAGAGATGTGGAGACAGCTCAGTGAAAAATTGCTTGTGTTAAAAGCATAAAAATTTGATTTTGATTCCCAAAACTCATTTAGAAATGCCAGATGTGTGACATGTGCTGCTAATCACAATACTGAGGATGGAAGGTGGAGTTTGGAGACTCGCTAATCAGCTAGTCTAGCCTCACTGGCCCGCTTCAGCATGGGGAGAGATGTTGTCTCAAAGGAGGGAACTAGTATTTCTGATTATGATACCCACCATGGCTTTCCAGCTTTAAACATATATGCATGAGCGTACACACATACACACACACACACTTATACTCTCACACACAGACAGTATTATAAAATTGATACATACAGATTTTCTATTAAATATAGCTAATATCTGATCTTTTAAAACTTTAAAAACAAATAATTAATTTATAATCTTAGTCTACAATATTAAAAAAGATGGTTAATCTATAGATATAAAAATAACTGAGATGGCCCCAGATATATATATGTATTATTTATCAACTTTATGAAATGTACAAAAGAAAAAGAAAGTGCTATTTTCATTAAAAGGTAGCATGAAGAAGCCTGATTCAAAATATTATATATATCTCTTTATTATGAATAAATCTTATTTTTATCCATATATACCCTTGTTTTAACTCCCTTCCCCCAAAGGGCACATATGTTTGTCATGGCATTTTGCATTAAAATGGATATAGGAAATTTTGAGATACCACCTTACACTTGTCAGACTGGCTAATATAAAAGACACAGATGATGGCATATGCTGGAGAGGTTGCAGAGCAAGGAGAACACTCCTCCATTGTTAATGGGAGTGTAAGCTTGTTCAGTCACTCTGCAATGCAATATGGCGGTTTCTCAGAAAACTGGGAATCAATCTCCCCTAATACCACTATTGGGCATATACCCTAAAGATGCATTTTGCAATCCAAAGGCTTTAAGCTCAACTATGTTCATAACAACATTATTTGTGATAGCAAGAACCTGGAAACAACCTAAATGCTCCTCAACTGAAGAATGGATTAACAAACTGCGGTACATCTACACAATGGAGTACTACTCAGAAGTAAGAAAAAATGATATACTAGAATTTGCAGGCAAATGGATTTGGAGAATATCCTCCTGAGCAAGGTCTCAAAAATCCAGAAGGATAAGCAGGGAGTGTACTCACTCATTAGTGGATCTTAATCAAAAGCATTCTTATTTCATTGAAAGAGGGGAAATCTTTAGCATGAATGTCTTGAATCTTCAGCTTTCCTTACCATAATACTATTTGGAACCAGTATCCATCTGCACTTGGTGTCTTAAAATTCCACTGAATTTGCTACTGTGCCATTCACTTCGCAGAAGTGAATACAATGAATAAATGAGAGAGAAAAAAGTTAAGTGACAAGACCTTTAAAAAGGCACAGATTTCTGGCCCATACTCTCAGTTCAGTCAAAGAGAGTAAGGATGGATTAGGTAAGCAAAGGGTCAAGATCATGGTGGGGAAACGCACAGAGACAGTGGAGCTACTAGGAGCTCATTGGCTCTGGATTGACAGTTGGAAACCTGCATGGGACTGAACTAGGCACTCTGAATGTGGAAGACAGTGTGTGGCTTGGGAAGATTGTGGGGCCTTTGGCAGTGGGACCAGGCTTTATCTCTAGTTCATGAACTGACTTTTTGGAGCCTATTCTCTATAGAGGGATACCTTGCTCAGCCTTCATATGGTGGATGGGTTTAGTCTTGCCTCAACTTGATGTGCAGACTATATTGATTGCCTGTGGGAGTCCTTACCCTCTCTGAGAAGTGGGTGAAGGGAGAGGCTGTGGAGAAGCTGGGGGCTAGTAGGAGGATGGGAGAGAAGGGGAAATGTGATTGGTATGTAAAATTAAAAAAATTTAAATAAAAAATAAAACTTAAAAAAAAGAAATTTAATTCTTATACCTGAAGTGTAATTCTCACCCTTCGTAAAGAAAACTACTCAAGAAAACAGATGAAAGCCATTACAGAAGATTACAATTAATCAAACTGCAGATTTGTTGAGCCAAATCTCATGAATACATCTATAAAATACTCCTACACCTGAGGCTTAAGGCATACTGTTGAAGTGGATGTAGGCAGACAGTAAGAGCGAGACAGAGGATGTCTTCTAATAATGTCAGAATCTACACATAAAATATCTTGCAAACACGACAGCTAAACATGAAATGAACCAGGACGATACTAATAGACTTTCAAAATAAGGATATACAGGGATGGAAAAAAAAAATTCAGAGGGAAAGATGAACACAAAGAAAATATAGGTGTAGCAATCTTATTTGTATGTCTACCCTTGATAAGCCATGCTTATCATTCTTATCCTCTATATAGTTATTGTTAACTCTTCCACATTTTAAATTCTTTTTACTGTGTGTTTTTTTTTTTAATAAATACAAAA
>PVIH01014384.1:0-10385 GCA_004025045.1 Sigmodon hispidus | reverse complement strand
CAAAAAAAACCAAAGTTGATCTGATGTGGCAAGAGAATCCCATGATCATCAGCCCTACCATGAAAAACTACAGGCAATGAAGGAGTTCTGTAAATATGAGAAATATTCATCTCCATGGAACAGCATACCAACTGGATACTGAATAGTAATGGTCAGCTCTGAAAACAGACATATGAGTAACATTATACATACCAAGAGTTTATATTTAAATATATATATATGTGTATTAAAAAAAGAGGCCATGCATTTGAAAGAAAACAAGGAGGGGTAAATCAGAGGGTTTAAAGTACTTATGGAGGAAAAAATAATTATATTATAATCTCAAAAGAAAAAGAAAACATTGAAGATAAAACCAGATAAAGAGAGATCACCCAATATCAATATCTGTCTTTCAAAATATTTATACACCTATGTACATGTACTTGGATACACATATATATAACATGTACATACACACACATGCATACACACACAAACAAACACACACAACACATAAACACATACACAGTGCAATAAAAAATAAATGAGGAGACCCAACCACAATGAAACTTTGATTATAAAAGAATCTTAGTGCTACATGAGCATCCACAGCCTAGGACAGAAAACAAGATTGTGGTAAGAAGATATAGCTGTACCATTTCCATTATTTCACTCTGTGCTTATAAGTATTTTCCCAAGAGTTGCTAGTAAGGAGAAATGAAAATACCTTCCACCTCAGCATCTCAAGAAAAGCAGTCATTTGATTGGCACTACAGGTAGAATGCTAATGCACAAAACAGTAACCATGGAAATGAATGCCATAGAAACCAGTTAGAGATCCATTGTATGCTACTGCATGCTTGTCTATCAGAATGCAATTTACATATGTATCACTCTATTAGAAGACTTTTTGCCATAAAATTAAGTGCAATGTTTATGAACAATTTGGCCTAAATAGCTAGTAAGCAATCAGAATAAAAAGTTCACAGTAAATCAATAGTTATGATGTAACAAGAATAAGAACTTTATGTGCGTAACAGAAGCATGTAAGCTTTATTAACAAGAACATTCACTTTGTCTTGACTATTAGCTTTATTGCTACATTGATTGGGAAACTATAATAAAACCTTGTTGAGACTTTATAATCAAATAAAACATAATGACAAATGAATCACATAATATGTACACAGGATGGGTGTTGACTACATTTTAAGGACTGCAGTAAATGCATATAATCAATAAATGGACAGTATCTAGTATTGAAGGGATGTTATAAAATTATATACATTATCTATGGAACATAAGCAGCACAGGAAAATACAGATACTGTTAGATGAGTAATGAAGCATATTTAATGAGATAAGGTGCATAGAGTTAGGCTAGAATAATGAAAGTGCAGAAGACTAAAAGGGAGAAAATAAAGACACTTGTGTACTTTAAGAGAAAAGTCCACAGACAGTTAACAGACTGGGATAGGATTATTTAATAATAATAAAAAGATTAATGAGAAAAATATCAGAATGTGTACTTAAGAAAAGTAAGAAAATTAAAATGATCAGAAATCGAATGTGCTTATTAATAAGACACAGAGGGAAAAAAACAGAGTATAGGAAAATAAGAGCAACCTTGTTAGGAAGAAAGAAATGAAATTAAACTAATACTGAAAATTCCCTTTGCAAATATTACATTAACAAAGGATTATAAAACAAATATTGGATGCTACAAAATATTGTCAAAACATGGAAAGCAGGCTGCTGGGCATTGCCATGTTGAACAGGTTGGTGGATTCACTTTGAATCTTGGCAAAAAACTGTAACTGGGCTTTGTCACCAAGTTCACTTAATTTTTATACTTTGGCAAAATGAGTACACAAATACAAAGTAAGAAACCTACTAGTTTAATTCAGAACTGTTGTTGAACTGCAAGAAGTTGAAAGTAATTTAATTATTTAAATAGAAAATAAGGAGCATCAGAAACAAACATAGCGAAATGTAGTTGGAAAAACTTTTGGAAAGTTTATCTTTAATTGATGTAGCTATTCTTATAAATTTCTCTCTCTCTCTATCTCTCTCTCTCTCTCTCTCTCACACACACACACACACATACACATACACACACATATGTTCAACCTTAAACATATTAAAGAAAACTCTTGGATATCTGATGTAATCAAAATTATGTAAATTTAACCTCTTACATAAAAATTATAATCTATTTTAATATTAAATGTGTATTATTTTGAGACTGTAATATAAATACATCATTTCTTCTTTACCTTTTATTCCTCCAAACTGTCCCATGATGATCTACACTCTCAAATTTATAGCCAAATTTTCTGTAATTGTTACTATGTGTGTATTAGTCTATGTCTGTGTCTTTTTCTGTATTCTTAAATAAAAATACAATAATAAAGGCTGCCTAGTCTTGACCTAAACAAAGAAGATACCAATAGATATGCTAAACTTAGACAGGGAATATTCTTTCAGTCCCACATAAAATTTATAGGCAACTAGAAACTTCTGAGAGATGCAATCAGGGAAGAAAACTCCAATCAATTATTTAATACCAAACTGTAGCTCTGAAAACATATACATACAAATAACAGTATGTGGACTAAATATGTTTTTATTTTTCATATTTATTTCACTTTGAAATTATATGCATGTGAGCATATCTGTGTATGTGTGAGGGTGTTTTCCAGGACTATAAAAGGATGTGAGAATCCTTGGAGATGGAGTCATAGGGCTGTTGTGAGCCTCCTGAATCAGACTCCAGTCTTTTGCAGAACCAGCAAGCATTCTGTACTACTGAGCCACTCCTATACCTCTTTAATTTCTAATTTTTATTTTGCTAATTTACACGCTGAAACACATACTTTTGAGATGCAATGCTATTTTAAGATCTATGTCCTTCTGGTGTACCTCAGTGTGGAGCTCTTCCTAAAACATGTGTATAAATGTGCATAATTAAATCAAGTTAATTAACAAATCTATCACTGAAATATCTAGGATTTTTATGAGAGCATCTAAAATTTATATTTTCAGTTGCTTAAAATGTAGACTAAAATATTATTAACTGTATCATCTACTACAATCTATCTTAAAACACCTTTTTTATTTTTAATCTGACAGCCTTGAATCCTTTAACCAACATACCTTCATAGTCATTCTCACTCCCTCTTCTGCTGATGGTAGTCACTATTTCCCTGTCAGTTTCAGTGGATTCAGCTTGTAAGGTCTATGAGATGCACAGATGACATTGGACTGAATTTAGTACAAAGCCTTCCATACTCACTATGTTCTCAAAAGACAGAAATTTTCTTTGGAAATCTGAATAAAGACTGGAGCTGTATTTCCATGGTTAACATTCTTGGCTAGTGTGCACTAATGTTGGATCCCTAGCATTCAATGAAGCTAACATGGTGTAGCAAGTCTGCAATCCCAAAATCTGAGAGATAGATGTAAAAGGATCAAATGTTCAGTATGTCGCTCAGATATATTTTCAAGGGTGGTATTTCTAAATAATGTTGTATGATAATATTTTGATTTCTAACCAAACTATATTTGTATAATACTAATAAGCTACATCTCTGCCAAGAATTATCCATGTTTATTGGATTCTACCCTCATCTTTTCTTAATTATTTACAAATTGTATATAATATTCAAGCATTCATTCTCACTGCAAGAAGATCAGCAAACATGGAAGGAGGTAATGAAGAGGAAAGGGGTGAATTGAAATAGTTTCAAATTGTCAGAAAAATCAAACTTAGCCATTCCACATAAGATAAAATGGGCTATCAACTATGGAATCCTTATTCCCAACCTTAGGGCATTCAAATGGCTAAGCCAGCCAGCCTCCATTTTTCTTACATGCAGTATCTAGTCTAAGCACAATTATTTACTGCTTATTTGATACTATCATTTTATATTGTTTTAAAGTAGCCCTTTATAAAATGATGAACTCAAAATGAAGGGGAATGCAAATGGTTCAAGTTCTTTGTGAGAATGTAGGAATGAGGATTGGAACAGTTGAAGAAAAGTGAACCCAATACATTTCCAAGTATATATTAGAAGTTTACACTAAACAACTCTGTCTTCTGAGAAAACCTGCAAGTTTTAAAATATGTGTCTCACACTGTTGCACGACACTTCATTTAAGACACAGGAGAGGTTTTCATTGGTCTTCTCTCCTGCAAGTGGCTATATAAGTGAAGAAAGCTTGCTTCCCATGTTACTTTTATGTATTTTACTACATAGAAAGCAGAGATTTCTCAAATAGAGATGGAAAATCAAGGGTATGAGGCATAGATTTTCCATTGCAGAGCTTTGTTTCAGGGAAGGGCAGTTTAGTGCCTGAGGGCAGGGCCCATGTGTAGGAAGAATCTGGGAAAAGTCTTGGGAATATGCCTGACATCCAATAGATTCAAAACTTGGTTTCACTCTGAAAATTTAGTCAATAGTTTTCAAGAATTACTGTACCTCACACCCATTTATCCAATCCTGAAATGCCAAGACATGTAACATCCCACTTATGTAGTTTTTTTTTTCTTTAAAAACCCTCTCACTCCTAAGCTGGGGCAGAATAAATGGTGCCAGGATAAAAGGTTTTGGCCCAAGTTTGTCTGAACCTGTCCCAAATAATAAACTGACCCTTATGTGTTTACATCTAAATCCAGCTCCCTAGTGGTCTTTGGAGGGGAGGGGGGGGTCTCACAACACAGGCACAACAGAGGGTAGTGTGGTGATATATTGTATATTTAATAACGAGTAGTCTGGAATATCAGAGAACAGAGTCACTCACAGAGCCAAGTTCTGAAGGTCAGGGAATTGTGACCAACATCTTTAATCTTATAACTGTGGAAACAGAGATCCTTCTGGATCTCTGTGAGTTCAAAGCCTAATAGCCAGGTAGTGGTAACTCATACCTTTAGTCCTAATTCTAGAAATGTTGTTCAAGGAAGAAGATAGCAAGGCAGAGGGAGCAAAGGTAGAGTTCTGCTTTCCTTGCCATTTTCCTGGTAGGCTTAGGAGAGAGGTTTGGAGTTGAGGATTTGTGGAGACAGGCTTAAAGAGTTTGCTAGATGAGTGGTGGCTGTAGTTTGTTTCTCTATCTCTGCTCTTTCAGCTTTTCCCAATATCTGGCTCTAGGTTTTTATTATGACTTCAAATAGCATCTATGCAATAGGAATTATAAAGGGTAGTATTGTTTTCTTTATGCCTTAACAGGCTTACCATTTTATTTATTATTTTTTTATTTAAATGAATGCTTTCCCGTCTGGGCTCTCTGCATGAATTTTATTCAAAAAATTAATGAAAAGTGCAGATAACTGGGAATGTGCCACACCAGGTGGCTGGCCGGTTGAAAGCCAGGAAGCTATAGTCTGCTCTACGTTCAGGAGGCTGGTCAAAGAAATGATGGCCAAATACCCATGCTGGGCAGGTCGCTGAATCCTGTGGGAAGCTTGGCTCTGTGGCTCCATAAAGCTGAGAAGGAAGGCAGGAAAAAAAAAAAAAACCCTCTGGGCTTCTCTCATGTTCCTCTGTGTCTTGTATTTTTCATATTATTTCTCTTAGATAAGAGGAATGATGGTATTAGTAAAGATCTATTTCAAGTTCAATCTCTAGCTTGCAGCCTGCTCTAACCCACACAGTGTTTTACATGCTATGTCTCTTGGCCTTGTACCTCACACTGGCCTGTTAACCAGAAATTTGAACCTATATTTATTTCCAAAATTATTACCCCCGTTTATAACTTTCTGAATCTACCATCATAAGTTTATGCTGTCATTCCATGTATTTGGTACAAATTAAAAGTTTACCTTCTTGAACATAAGAGTTCCAAGCATTTAGGGATTTTTGGAAAATATTATGTTTATGCTTTGGCTTTGATTAGAAGCACTAATAGAAAATCACAGTAAGGAAGAATTTACCCTGTAGTGTTATTTTTGTATGATAGAGAGGGAAAGAGAGAAAGAGAAAAATTAGAAAATAACATTGAATGTGTGTTGGGAAAAGTGTTAGATTAATTATTATTCTAGCAAAGGACTGGAAAGAGATCAGTCTAAAATTACTTTAAGGCTATTTTTTTCTTTTATTAAAAATAGATTTTTTTTTCTCACATAATATATCCTGATCACAGTTACCTAAGCCCTTTCTCTGCTCCTCCTAGTTTTAATTTACTTCCCTTACCTTATGGATCCCACCCTTTCCTGGCTCTCACTTGAAAAAGAAAAAAAAAAACAAGCTTCTAAGGAATAATAGTAGTAAAATATAATAAGATAGCCCCCAAACTAGCAAATCAGAGTAAGACCTTACAAATAAATAGAGACCTCCCCCCTGCAAGGCACAAGAAACATAAGTGCAGAGATATAGAGACACACTTGTTTTCATACTCAGGAATCCCATTTAGAGCTGAGTGTTCCAAGGTCTCTCACCATAATGTGTGGCTGTGACCTCTGTATTTGTTTCCATCTTCTGCACGACAGAGCTATGATGATGAATGATCAAAGTTCTGATTTATGACCATAGCAGGATGTCATTAAAAGTCATTTTATTGCTACTTTTAAAACTTGTTTTTAGAACTGTGGTATTTAGTTGTTCCTGGGGTAAATCACAAGTTCATGATCACTCAAGCAATGTCAGTTATGAACAACATCTTGTAAAGCAGGTTTTAAGCCAAATTCACATAATTTCTATCAGCTTATGACTGGTATATTGTTGTATCATAATGCATTCTCAAACATTTCCCTAACATTTCTCTAATGTCTTTCTTTTCCTTCAACTGATTTGAACTATGAGTTGCTTTTATTCCTGTAATTACCTGGAGGGGCTCCCAACACTGATGAACAGACTCCAAACATATTTCTGTAAAGTTCACTTATTGTGGAAGTACAAACTCAAATATTATACCAAAAGATCATTTTCGCTAGTGAGTTTCATGTGAGTTGCTGACAAACGCTTGTGTGTACCACTAAACATTTCATTATTATTTTGTGGGAGTTGGATAAATGCTTTTACGGGTGTTTACGTCCCTGTACCCAAATTGTAAGGCTCATAGCCCCCTACAACTTTAGCTTTAGAAATCCAACACTCTCTTCAGCCTTATGTCTAAATGCACACAGTTATATAATATAATATATATAATATATAATAAAAAGGGAACACAATTTAAAATATGATAAACTTTTAAGATCTTACAACATTTATCTGGTTAGTTTGGCAAGTCAAATAACAGAGGGAGAAAGAGACAGAGACAGAGAGAGAGCTCATTCTCTACCCAAAAAGCTTCATCATGTCTAGTTTAGACATAAAATTGAATATGAAACCTACAGGTCCCATATCTTGTTTGTTTAGGTTTATGAAGTTGAATACATTAGAAAAAATTAGAAGAAATTTCACAGAGATGACATAATAAAACTTACAACTCTTAAAATAACTTGCCTGAAAGAAGCAGACACAGGATGAGTGCTTTAGGTATTTTAATCTGTACACTGAGTGTTTGAAATCACATCTCTAAAAGTTATTAGCATATAGTATGGATATAAAGCATTTGCTATAAATCCTGCTGCTCAGGTAATATGATGTTAACACATTCACACCAGTAATGGCAAATTTCTTAATGTAGGCAACAGAAACAAGAAAACTTTATAACACTTTATCTCATTTAACAAATCTAAAATAAAATATTTGCAAATCACAGCATTTCACAAGTTTGATGAAGTGCTGTTTCCATAATTGGCTTATGTTGTAAATTTAAATTCAGAACCTAATATCTAGTTTTCACTATATACACATTAAAATTTGATAAAGATAAACCATTTCTAAAATTTAACTTGAAAAATAAAATGCAATTAAGATTAAAAACGATACTACACTACTAATACATTGGATATTATAGAAGAATCTTAAGATTCTAGATAATAGGTCTTGTTTAGATTTTGCTAATTTTTAATTTAACATAAAGACATAAATCAATAAGGTTCTACTTATCAACTGTAATTGCTATGAATGATCCTTATTTCTTATTTGTTGTATTATTTTGTTTTGTGTGGAGACAGAGATTTTATGGGAAGACATGGCACAAAGATATCTTCTCACTCCAGGAAAGGAACCCTCCATAAACCAGAACAACCATTAAGTCACAGTCTGATTGGATTAACCACTAATTTTTTCTTGTGTTATAACAAAAACATAGGTGAGGGGTTACCTACGGGAAGAAAAATGACCCAAAGTAATTGCATGTGGGAAAATACTCCAACATAAATAGTAACACAGAAATCATGCATTCCTGGAGCTTTCTACACAGCTGCAAACAGATTGGCATTGCCAGGAATCTCTCTCAACATTGCTAGTAATCACTCCCAGCAAGTTGAGCAGCTTCTCTGCTCTGAGTAGCTTACTCTTGCTATAACTTTGGTAGGAATCTTTGAGAATCTTTCCAGTTTCTGCTTTTCCTGACATGATATGTCTTTACCTACTGCATGTCCTAAGCCTCCTTCTTTCTCCCATTAGAAATCTATGAGCAAGGGGATAGGGACTGTGAGGAAAATTCCCACAATAATGGCTGGCTGGAATGAATTAAGAAGAGCCACCAGGGAACCATCAAGGAAAGAAACTAGGCCCTCCAAGGACTGGCAGCTGTCCACTGACATGGGCAGTATTTGGAGCCTTGAGGGAAGAAATCAGACTGTGTTTCTCTTCATGGACTGGCACTTCAGAACCCATTCCCTTCAGAGGAACACCTAACTCAGTCTTGATATTAGGATGAGGAAATCAGACTTTTCTGTAATGGATACTGAGCTGATCCACCTTGGGACTTCTTGCCCTTTTGGGGGAGGGGGGAGGGGAATGGGTCAGAGGGAGACTGAATGCTGACCAGGAGTGATCAGGAGGGGGAAGGGAGAGAGAGCAAGGGGATACATGGATAAACAAAAAATGACTTTATTTTATAAATAAAAGAGTTAAATTAAAAAAAATTAAAAGAAATCTTTAGATTCTGAAGGAAGTTCTGTAAAACAAGAAGGTATACTCAGCATCACTACAGCCTGTGGCAATTCAGTGAGTGCTGGCTTTTCTCTTTTTTTAAGATTTATTTATTCATTATGCATACAGTACACAGAAGAGGATACCAGATGTCAATATAGATGGTTGTGAGCCACCATGTGGTTGCTAGGAATTGATCTCAGGACCTCTGGAAGAACAGTCAGTGCTCTTACCCTCTGATCCATCTCTCCAGCCCCGAGTGCTGGTTTTTCTATTTGTAGCATTGTAAACAGGAAGGAATATTGACTTTCTCCACCATTGTCATAATTAATGTGATAATATAAGTAGTATTTGGAATGAGAATGCTGGAAACATTTCCAAATGCTGAAATGCAACAATAAAAATTAATAAAATATATACCCACTAATACATTTGTTATGTTCACTATTTTTTAAATAGAATTATCAAAACACAAAAAGATAAAAAATAGTAACACTAGGCTGCCCTAGTACAACTTCAAGACATTAGTACTGTTAGCCACTCAGCATAAACACAGAAAAACCGGGTAAGTGAGACTACAGTAGTTAACTTTATGTGTCCTGTAGCGGGAAATCAGGAACTATATATGTGAACGATAGCGTCATAGGACTGGAGACGAGCGGGGCGTGGTTAACTAAAAAAGATTCCAAAAGTAGACCTTCGAGGGAGGGGACCAAGACAGGAAGTCGTCATTCTCTCGCGAAAATTCCCTGACCGAGTGCGCAGTTCGCTCCAGCTGCCCGAGAGTTCAAACATACGGCGTAGAAATGAAAAATCTTCCTTAAAAAGGCTCCGACGCGCTACAACCTCATTCTGTCATCTTCTCCTAAAACCGGCTCTATTTTATAAGCTATTTTCTCCAAATAAACCCTGTTTAAAACATATCTCAAGACAAATTTTTACCGCGATAATTGGCGCCCAACGTGGGGCAAATTCTACAAACCCGCCAAGTTCCTCACTCACCCACAAAGCCAGTCTAAACTTAATTACCAACTTCACACAAGCCTCCTATACACAACCAAAAACAAATCTACCCACAACAAACCTTCTAAAAAACAAATTAACCCATTCTAATAAAACAAGCCTAATAAAATTTATTAAAAAATCTAAAAAAAACCCTCCCAACCAAATTGCCCCGCTCGTCTATTAACCAAAAAATAAATAAAAAATAAATTAACATAATACAAATATTTATATATTAATACAAATAAAAAATCAATCTATATATTTAATTTAAATAATATATATATAAATACAAAATTAAACATAATACAAATATTTATATATTAACATAAATAAAAAATTAATCTATATATCTAATTAAAATAATATATATTAATACAAAGTTAAATATATAATTGCCCTATTTTACACATGTCTACCT
>PVIH01014383.1:0-54047 GCA_004025045.1 Sigmodon hispidus | reverse complement strand
GGCTTTACTGTTATTCCAAATGAAATTGAGTATTGTTCTTTCAAGGTCCAAAAAATATTGTGTTGGGATTTTGATAGGCAGTGCATTGAATCTGTAGATTGCCTTTGGTAGAATTGCCATTTTTACTATGTTGATCCTACCAATCCAGGAACATGGGAGAGCTTTCCATTTTCTGATATCCTCTTCAATTTCTTTCTTCGATGATTTAAAAATTCAGAGGGAAAGCTGAACACAAAGAAAATATATGTGTAGTAATCTTATTTGCATTTCCACCCTTGATAAGCCATGCTTATGATTATTATCCTCTGTATAGTTATTGTTAACTCTTCAGCATTTTTAAATTTTTTTTACTGTTTTTTTGATAAATACAAAATAAAGAAGGAAAAAAAAAAGAAATACCACCATTGATGTTTGAGAGGAATTGTACAAATTTAACCTCTTCTTGGGACAAGAAAATATTTAAATTACTGAGGTAATAAATGCCTTGTTTCAATTTTTTTTTAAAAAAAGAGCTTGTTTTACATAGTTGTAACATTTAATATTTGCGATTCAATTATAAAGTTCCTAGGTTTTGAATCTGGTACTATTCTACTTACCACTAAAGTTAATCTTTGTAAGAATTATTTAAAGGGTTCTTTTGGCCTTTGGATCATTTTCTTACATCTTCAGTTCTATCCCAAGCATTTAAGGTTGCCATTTGACATAATAAATACAGGGTGTGGTCACTGCAAAATGGTTGTCTTTGTATATTGGCATATACTTCCAACCAAAAATGTTGGTCTTGAGAGATTTCAAATTCTCTGTGGTGATATATTTTATATTTAATACAATGAGCCTGGAATATCAGACAACATATTTCCCTACAGTCAAGCCACAAAGGTCAGAGAGCAGTAACTAATGCCTTTAATTCCAGCAAAGAAATGACTGAGTGGTGAACTATGTTTTTAGTTGCATAAGTCCAGAGACTGAGATCTTTCTATAATTCTGTAATTTCAAGGCCTAACAACTAAACAGTGGTAGCTCACACCTCAGAGATCCATGGCTGAGCACCGTACTGATTTCTTGGTCCAGCTGAGAGCAGGGAAAGAGAGTCTATATGAGCAAGAGGATAGGGATTATGAGGGAAATTTCCATAGTGATGGCTGGCTGGACCGCTGGGGAGCTAACTGAATCAGGAGCAGTCACTGGGAAACCATCAGAAAAAGGAGCTACAACCTCCAAGGGTAGGCAACTGTCAATTGGCATGGGTAATATGTAGAGCTTTGAGGGGTGGGATCACACTGTTTTCCTGTGCATGGGCTGGTAACTCAGAGCCCATTCCCTTCAAGGAACACCTAACCCAGTCTTGATATTGGGATAAGGAAATCATGCATGCCTTCAATGGATGTGCATGCTGAGCTGACCCACCTTGAGACCTCTTGTGTTTTGGGGGAAAGGGATATAGAGGGAGGAAGCTAGAGGCTGAGTGGGAAGAATTGGGAGGAGGAAAGGCCATATGGATAAAGAAGACTTTATATTTTAAACAAAAGTGTATTTTTTTAAAAAAATTATGAGGCAGAGTTGGAACCCAGAAGTGAAGTTTCTGGGTTAAGAGAAGATATTTAAGGCAGATGTAGGCAGACATTATGGTATTCTGTAGAAGAGATGAGCCAGACTGAGGAATCAGGAAGACAGCTTTTACCCTGAGAAGTCAGTTGGATGAGAATTTACTGTAGTCTCTTTCCTTTCTCTGATACTTCAGCTTTTCCCAATATCTGCCTCTGAGTTTTTATTAAATAGATTTTTTTTGTTTCAATTCTCTATCTTTACTGTGTTTTTCTATGATTTTAGCTTATCCTCCCACCATATCCTCCTGTAACTGAGGTTCAGGTTCCAAAACAGCTGTAACCATACTTGCCCAGGGTTTATGGATAATTCTGTTACTAGTTTATCAGGAATTTAACAATTGGTTTACAAATTTTGGGCACATACTATATGTGACTTTTACTTTCTTAAGTCTCCTTATATCTAACATTTATATAAATGTCCATTCAGTTTTTGTACAATTCTATTATTTGGCAATTCCTAAGATTACTGGATATTTTAAGATTAGATGTTTGAAAGCCTTAGGCTGTTTCTCTGTAAGGCAATGTTAAAATTGGTTTTTTAAAATTCCTCTTTCTTGTTCTGAATATCTCTGATATCTGTTTTAGCAAAGTTTTCTAATATTTGTATCTTGATAATCACATCAAACAACTTGGCACTCATAGATGGCAATTTTTTAGAGTTAAAACAAGAATGATCAATGAAATAATATTTATAATAGACATTAAAATAATTCCATATACATTATTATCTTTTTCTTTAATGGTTCCATTTTAAACCATCTAGTATATTATCAAAAAAGACCAACTACCTTCCATCATAACACACTTGCCCATTTTAATGTGGGAGAAAACTCTCTAATTTTTTATTATGAATAAATTCATATTTTTTAATCCATGTATATCCTTGTTCAAGCTCTCTTCCCCCTCTCACCCCTTTCAGTCACTCTCTCTTCTCCACATTCCTTTATCTCTTCCCCAGCAAGCACAGGAGATCCCAAGGTCCCAGTGTGGCTTTGTTTAGCTTCTACTCCTTGCAGATCCACTTTCCTTACCCCAACATCAAGACCGGGTTAGGTGTTCCTTTTGAGGAAGTGGGCTCCAAGCTGCTGGTCCATGGTGTTTCAGATCTCAAGCTGTTCAGTGTTTGTGATTTGCACCTAGGACATGCTTTGCTTTTTGCATTTTTTGTTTAGAGTCCACTAATGAGTGAGTACATCCCCTGCTTATCTTTCTGCATTTGTGATACCTCCCTCAGGAGGATATTCCTGGATAGGTACGATCAACATAGTAAAAATGGCAATTATACCAAAAGCAATCTACAGATTCAATACACTTCCCATCAAAATCCCAACACAATATTTTACAGACCTTGAAAGAACAATACTCAATTTTATTTGGAATAACAGGAAAGCCAGGATTGCCAAAACAATTTTGCTCAACAAAAGAGCCTCAGAAGGCATCACCATCCCCGACATCAAGTTATACTATAGAGCTACAGTAATAAAAACTCTCTACCAATTTTAAACCAACTCCCCTTTTTATTAAATCCCAATTGACCCACTAAATTTTCTGTTGATAATCATTCAGATGACTGTGAAGTTGGGAACCTACCTACTGTGATAGCAGTCCAAAAAGAAGGTTCCTAACATTTTATATCATTGTTATTAAGTATACAATATATCACCACTGCATTGTTTGAAACTCTCAAAGAACTAACAACAGCTTTTTTTAACATGTGATAAATACTCTATAAATCAGTGTACTTCATAAACATTGTAAAATAAAAATTCTGAAGATTTTTAGAATAGCTAGGTAACTTCTTGAGAGGATGATCCAGTGACATTTATTTACACATATTGTACACAGATATTTAATATTTTAAAATATGTTTATGTATGTACATACTCAGCATATATATGTGTGGATTTGTTAAAATTAAACTGTATACATATAAATGGATTTGTTAAAATTTAATAGTATTACATATATATTAATTTTTATAAATCTCTTATCATAGTCTAAATTTTACTGACCTTAATATGCTAATTTTTTAAAATTTATCACTAAATGATATAAATGAAATGACATTAAGTTTTTAAGAGTATATTTTACAACCTATAATTAGATTTGATTGATAGTAGTTGTAAATTCAAAATACAATTGATGAGCACCATGAGAAACAGCAGGTCAGGTGAATGTACTTGAGGATTTGGGACATTGTAATCATGTTGACATCTTCACTTTTTTCTGATTTTTCTCTAGAGTGACTTTCTCACTTGTGATTCAGAATTCCTGTTACCTTACTATTTGTCTGAAAAGTTTAAAAAATTTCACAAAAATATTCTGCCAGAAATCTTAGTCTGATTATTACAAAGCTAAACAAAAATAGTTACCCCACCCTGGAATTTTAGCAAAGAGCACAAGCTTCCATCTAGGCTTCAGTCCCAGACATTCGTTTCTTAGTTAACACTGCTCACATTGCTAAAGTCTTCATACTCTGTTACTCCCCTTCTGCTTTATTATACCTAAATTATTCAGCTTTTCATTACGTGAGGATTCTAAGTTCTTATTTCCATGTACAAGATTATTTCTGTAAATTTTTTTCTATTCCATTCAAAGTTAACATGTTCTCATCTTTCTTTTTTTTTCTTCCTTCTTTATTTTGTATTTATCAAAAAAAAACACAGTAAAAAGAATTTAAAATGTGGAAGAGTTAACAATAACTATACAGAGGATAAGAATGATAGGCATGGCTTATCAAGGGAAGAAATACAAATAAGATTGCTACACCTATATTTTCTTTGTGTTTATCTTTCCCTCTGAATTTTTTTTTCCATCACTGTATATCCTTATTCAAGGTCTCTTCCCCCTCCCAACACATCTGGTCATTTTTTTCCTCTGCAACTCCCCATCCCCTCCCTGGGCAGGGAGCAGACAGTCCCATGGTCCCACTGACCCAGTAATGCTTAGATCAGTCTCCACTTCTGGCCAAATCCAGTTCTTTCCTCCCTACCTCAAGAGTGAGTCAGGTGTTCCTCTAGGTGGAGTGGGATCCAAAGGGTCAGTCCAGGGTGTTTCTGATCCCAAGCTGTTCCATGGTTGTGGTTTGCCGCTTGGGCATGTTTGACTTTTTTTCATGTTTGTTTGTGTAGAGACCATCATAATTCAAGAAGTGATCCCTTAGGGGGGAAATGCTTGGCTTACATAAGGAAGGTTATTTACCTTCTTCCTACAGAACCATTATTCTGTTTCATAACATACTGAATGTCTTCTACAGCAATTATTAGCTCAGTTAAATTATAAAATAATCTGCTTAGTTGACAGTTTTCCAGTGTGTGTAGGAATACATGAACAAACTACTCAAAATAATACATACCTATAGTATTATACTTACAGTTATCTTAGTTATATACTACAAATGGAAATTTATATTCTAGCTTTTTGTAAATATGTTTTGTTGCTACAAAACTAATACCTATGTTTATATGTGTATGTGTGTAAAAGGCTAAAGATTTGTGTGTGTGTGTACACATGCATTTCTATATAACTGTTTTTCTGAAGAATTCGGCCTACTAATATCTTGCAATGTTAAAATGCTGGTTGATTTTGAGAATCAAAAAGGTCATAATGATTTGCTCAGATCATGAAAATGTGTAGAGCAAGTATTATTTTTCATGTAGAATATAATAAAAATACATTTATCTTGTTCTTGTCTCAATATAAAGTATTTAAAAAAAACTTGGGCAACTTTTCAGATTTTATAAACTATGATACTCTCATTTTGTAAGCCAACTGGGAAATCAACAAAAGTTGCCTAACTGTGTATCACCAGTTCTCTGTAACAGCACTGTCAGCATTGTCTCTGCTCATAGCTACATAGATGATCTAGCCTCAGACACTGGTTTCCATGGCAAACAGCTTTATTTAATTAGTTTACAAACCAAAAGCACAAACTAATTCAACACAGGAGTAGCAGTTGTCTATCAAATGAAAATTTAATATTATTTTTAAAGTATTGAGGTTATTTTCTAACTTCATACAATAAATATAGGCAGTATATATGTATATATATATAGTATTATTTAAAAGTGTCCTAATAATTCTATAACCATTTTGAAATACTGAAATTTTATTTTTAGATGTAAAAAGGTGACAATGAATTTATAGCAGTGAATTAATCTAGACTCATAGGGAAATATTAAAGTAACAATATTAAACTTTCATTTATCTGTCATCCCTTGTAGAGAAAAAGAGAATGATAAACTATTTCAATGCAAAAATAAGGATTTAAAGCACAGTGAAGTCAAAGATTCTGATGTAATGTGAATAACCTGTCAATACAGGAGCAAAGAAGAAAGGATGTGTTTCTCCTTCAAGCTGGAGATGCCATGCTCTTTTGACCAGGAGCTATGAGAGTATGCAGCAATGACTGGCTGTCGGGAAAAAGTGCAGAGGAATGCTTGAGGCAATGGATGTTGGCCTTTTGTGGGAGCCATTTTCCAGCAGTGTAATTTTCACTGATGTTTCAAATTAGTGAGCTGTTTCACAAAGCCTTGCATCATGTGTGTCACATCATTTCTTTTTAAATTCTTGAATAAAGTCTTTCTTTTTATCCATGTATCACCTTGTTCAAACTCCCTTGCTCCTTCTGCCCCTCCCAGTCACTCTCTCTTTTCCCCATCTCCTCATCTCCTTCCCAGCAAGGGCAGGAGGTCCCGAATTCCCAAGGTGGCTTAATTCAGCATCCACTCCAGGCAAGTCCATGTTTTTCAACATCAAGATAATTTTTTACTAATGTGGTGAATTAAACTTTGGGACCTTTCATTGTTTAGTCTGTACTGTTGAAGTTATGCTTCATCAAGAAAACAAAAACAGCATGTATACTTCCCTTGATTCCAGGCACCCAGTTCATCTGCTTTACTGGAAACCTCATGTACTTCTGAAAAAAAAAATGATGACATCTAAAGAACCTATAGAAGGGGAAATCTATAAATAAAATAATTACAGGTCAAAGTCAGCAGAATAGATATGATGTTTTAATCTCATTTAAAATTGTAGAGTAATTAAGAGATAAGAGAGTGAATAAAAGATTTTTAGAAAATCTTATGCTAAGAGTTGCAGTGTCTTACCATGAAGTTATTCTAGATACAACTGTCACATCTTGAAGAAAGTGCTACAGAAAATCCAGGATGCTGGTCCTGGGGCATTTCTTTGAAATAAATGGTCTAAACAAGAAATAAAGCAAATGAGTCAGGAATGTAGAACCATATAGTTCATGGAGATTGGAGTACTCATAGCCATGGACTAAGATAAGAAAGACCTGTACCAAAGATTCCTCAATAATGTTAGTAACCAGTTTCTGTAGAGACATTACTGATGTGCTCCATATTCAGGCCAGGAATATTATTATCTCAGGACTGAAAGAAGAAATTGAAAATGAAAACAGATGACTTGGATGTTCAAGAAAGCAAACAGATAACTGAAAGCACATCCTATATGGCCTTTAAATCACAAGCAATGGCCCAAGAACTGATGTGTGCTTCTGGCTAGTGTAGAGGGAAGATATGATAGGACTGAGGATCATGAGTGACAAGCTGGAGTCTAGATAGACTAGAATTTTAGAAGTATGACACATAGTCCTAAGTTTATGATGGTACTTTTGAAGTATTTCAACTTGGCACCACCATCAACAGTGCCAAAAGCAATTTTGTAGTGACTTTTATGAAAAAAGTCACAGTATTCAGGAAATTGCATGAGACAAATAAGAATTCATTACAAAACAATGTGTTAGATCATATTTCCCAGATGCTGGTTTATGTACCCTTCTTAGCTCATGGTACTAAGCTATGTCATAGTGCTTCTACCTGCCAAGTGCTGGAGTTATAAAAATATTCTATAACTGGCTAGGAAATCTATTGCTACCTTATAATATTTTTAAGATACAATATACTTATAAAGTTGTAACTTCACTGTTTATCCAGCATACTAAATCTTAGAATTTGAGGCAAATATGTCCTGTTGAAAAACTCTTGACTGACTAAGCCCTGGACACCTAAATTTTTAGAAAATTCAGTTGACTCATATGTAGTTAAGCATGTTTACTTCAAATCGACATAGCTAAATGAGCAATTTGGGGTGCTGGGAAGATATCCAATCCCCCATTTCATGTGCCCTCCTTCCATGAAAATGATTTAGAAAAAAAAAATCACTGTAATTAATTCACAAGCATTTAATCTTTATAAACTTATGTTAACAAAAGAAGTTTTTAATGATTACAAAGAAAACGGATTCAGAGATTCCTCTAGCTGGTTAGAGAAAATAATGCAGAATTCTTGTATCTCCTAGGTACTTGTCACATACAAGAGAACTAGAGACATTTTGGGATGCCATTTTTAGTAATGTATGAGAATGTTACAAATGTAAGCATATATATGTGGTAATATATTACATATTTAATAAAACCTAGAATATTGGGGAGACAGCACACAGTCAAATTCTAGGTAGATAGCACAAGATTTTCTTGAACCTTGAGCACAAGGACAAACAGCTGAGATTTAATAGCACACACATTTAGTCCTAGCACAGGAAAAGCAGGAACGGTGACCTATACCCTTAATCCCAGAACTCCAAAGACAGAACTTCCTCTGTTTCTGTGAGTTCAAGGCTAGCTACAAAATAGAATAGTACACACCTTTAATCCTAACCTGGATGGGATTCAGCTGACAAGAAGGGTATATAAGGTCTCTTGGGAACCCAGCAAATGTAGAAATGACTGGCAGAAGCAACCAGGAGCTAAGCTGAGGAAGTTGCAAGACAGCTGGTGAGAATCAAGTATGGTGCTTCCTCTAAAATTTCAGCCTTTCCCTTATATTTGGTTCAGAGTCTCTTTTCATACAACTTGGATTAATGCAACTACATATATACACAAAATGAAAGTGAACACTAATTCTATAATGAGTAAATGTAGATGTGTAACTATAGATTATCTTCCACAATGTAATTGCAATTCACTTCAATATCCCACTCTCACTAGTTATGTGTCATAAGGACAAAACCGAAGGAGAAAAATACTGTAGTTAAAAGAGATTATAAAACAAATAGACCTACAAGTCATCTATAGAACATCGTATTAAACACAGAATCACATTATTCTTCAGTGCCCATGGAATATTATCCAAAACTGACCACATCTTAAGATACAATGCATGTTTTCAGGCAATATAGAAAAATTGAAAAAATAGATTTTAATATAATGATGGATTATATAATATACCTACAGCCAATATAATGCTAGATGGCAAAATTATTCATACATTTTCCACTAAGTTCAGTGATAATAGAAGAATCAACACTCACTGCTCCTGTTTAATCTAAGTCATAACGACAGTAAAAGAACAAGGGAAATAAGCAAGAAAAATAGAAAAAGGAAAGTAAGGAATTAAAGTTATATTTTAGATAGTATGTTTTTAAACATAAGAGACTCAAAGCCTCTACCAAAATCTAGTTTATTAGCACTTTAGGCCAAGTATCTCACTGCAAAATTAACAGCAAACAGTGGAGCAATTTCTTATATAACAATGAAAAACATAGTGCAAAAGCAATCAAAGAAATTTTTTTACAAGCCACAATATAAAACATATAAGGTTCTTGAGAATAAACCAAGAAAATGAAAGACTTCCAAAAGAAGTCATGGAAATAAGAAAGAATTTGAGGAAGAGAATTGAATGTGTAAAGACAACTATAATCACAGATGGAAAAATAACTTATATATGGTCATAATATCAAAGCTATGATAGATTCAATGCAATTCCAACCAACGTCTCAGGGCCCTTTTTCAGAAACATAGAAAACAATTTCAAAAATTATATGGCTTACTCTTTCCAAAATAAGTTTAGAGATAATATTTATCTTGTACTCTAAGAATTCTACATAGAGTATCATCATACCTGATTTGAAGTAATATTTTAGAGTCACAATAATAAACAAATGCATGTAACTTGCAGAAAATTAAACACAAAGAACAAAGAAAAAGAAGTGATATTAGTTCACCTTAGTATAGTTCTGATTTTAAATAAAAATGCTAAAATGTTTATAGTGGATAAAAGACAACATCTCTATCAATAGCTGTTAGAAAAAATGATTTACACATTAAAATATAAAATTGCACCTTGTTTCTCATACAACATAAAATTGAAGTTTGACTGGACTGTGGATGCCACCATAAGGCCTAGTACTCTGAAACTGACATAATTTAAAGTAGTGAATTCACTTGCACTTATAAGCACATGTATGACCTTTATAAATCTGACTCCCATGCAACATCAGTTCTCACATGGGCTACCAAAAGTCACCTGTGCAACACAAGAGACGATCAATTAAGTAAATAAGCAGTCTGTAGAATGAAAAACAATACTTCCTAACTATATCTATGACAAAGGAATATTGTACAAATATTCAAAGAATTGAAATAACTAAACCTAAATTAAACAAACAATAACATTTAAAAATAATAGGCTATAGAACTTAACAGGAATTTCTTAGAAGTAATGAATACAAATTACTAGCGAAAACAATGTTCAAATTTCTTAGTTGTGAGAAATGCAAATTTAAAAATATTTTATGATTCCATTTCCCCCCAAAAAGATAGGCTAAGATCAACATTAAGAATATAAATGACACCAAGTTGTATACTTCATGGAAAAAGGCAAACCATAATAGAAAATTAATAAAAGTGAAACTATTGCACACACAATTCAAAACAATCTGACAATTTTACAAATTGTAAAAGAAAAAGGATTAATGCAACTACATATATACATAAAATAAAAGTGAACACTAATTCTATAATGAGTAAATCTAGATGTATAATTACAGATTATCTTCCACAACTTAATTGCAATTCACTTCAATATCCTACTCTCACTAGTTATGTGTCATAAGGACCAAACCGAAGGAAATACTGTAGTTAAAAGAGATTATAAAACAAATAGACCTACAAGTCATCTATAGAACATCGTATTAAACACAGAATCACAGAAAGAAATCTACCACATGGCCCAGCTATACTGCTCCTGAGCATAAGATCTAAAGAGCTATTCTATTATAGCTATATATTGACAACTATGCTCATCACCCCTATATTAACCATTACTAGAAAATAGCTTTAATGTACATCAGCTGAAAAGAGATGCTGAAAAAGTTCATATGCAAATGGAATACTAATCAGATATATAATAAATAATGAAATTTGCAGGTAAATGGCTAAAATTGTAAAAAATTTCTTTGGTGAGGTCATTAGGGCTCACAAAGACAAACACTGAAAGTTCTATATGCTTCCTATCGTTTTTAAATATGTGTAGTTTAAAAATTTGTGGAAGCATAGTAGTAAAAACAAGCTATATAAGATATAGAGGATATACTAAAATATAGGCAAAATGAAAGTAGAAGGGGGAAAATTTGGAACTGGAATAATTCTACTTGGAGGGTTTGGCAGACAGGGAAGTGAGGTAGTAAGTGGTTGGAGGTTTAATTAAAATTATAGATGTTTTTAAAAGCTACATGAAAAATTTCTATCATGTAACCAAAGTAAAAATCATAGAAGAATTAACAGAACACTGGTGATATGAAAGGTCAGGGGTGGACTATTCTGAATTAAAGTTTTAAATGTGGATTGAGTAAAGGTCACAGAGGACAGCAGAGGATAGAAGGTTGGTGGACCAAAAACCAAAGATTCCTGAAACTATGGAAATTTGTGATTAAGCCCAGATTCCTAAAAGGCCAAAAATACTGTGAATTCAATGTCTGTGAGTGTTCAGTTGTAGATGGGTTATTTATATTGGCATTCTCTAACTCAAGATAAGAAAAAATTGTGAGGAATTAGGCAAAAGGAATGTCAGAGTGGGAAGATATAAAAAATCTGTCAAATGCTGTCTTTTCGACATGAAATGGCTGATGTACAGGTCAAATCAAAACATCTGTGTTTGCTTGCTCACAACTGAGCTAGTCAGAAGGTATGCATGCATGAGGAGAGAGTTTCCAAGGCTTTATCCCTAGACCATAATCTCTTGGCAGTGATACTGTTGAAGGAAATAATACTAGTTTGCTTAGAAGTGGTCACTGGTACTATGCCAATATCTTAATGAGCAACCCCCTAGCAATGCACATATGGACAGCACTAATTGGACTAATTAATAATATGAAACTACTACTGCTGCTGCTGCTACTTCTACTACTCTACTGATAATAGCAAGGATAATAATAGAAGACATGAACTCAAGAAACAGTTTGACAGTTCTCAGAATAATTTGGAAGGAAGTAGTGAGGCATGATAATATCAAAATCCATTTAATCCAAACTAAGATTTTCAACAGATAAGAAAAAATTATGTAAAAGTTTACTTAAGATTCTAAAATTATTTTCCATCATGAATGTAAACATATCTTTTACTATAGACAATATATATAAATAATATCACATCTAAAATATGGGTAGACTATTCTTACAGGGTAAATGATAGACAGTCAAATCATAATACTGAAATTTCAAACTATAGTGTAAATAAAATTATGACTACTGTGGGAGATATAGTCTTCAAAGAATAAGATGTTTTTAAAGTAATTAATTTTTTTTCTGGTGTTCAAAAGAAGTAGAACTAGATATACAGGCAGTGGTGAGTCATCCCATATAGATCCTAAAAACAGAACTCAGCTTCTTGGGAGAGCTTGTTGAAATATTTTGACATTTTTTATTAAGAGTGTGTGTGTGTGTGTGTGTGTGTGTGTGTGTGTGTGTGTGTGTGTGTGTGTACCAACTACAGTTTTCTTTTTCTCATCTCATCCTGCCATACTTTCCCCAACCCTTTTCCTCTATCCACCACTAGAAGAGGATAAGGCCTTCAATTGGGAGTAAACAAAGTCTGGCATATCAAGTTAAGGCTGCACCAAGCCCCTGCCCCTGCAATTGTATGGAGGGGCTTCAAAAGTCTAGCTCATAAACTAGGAATATATCTTGGTCCCATTGTCAGAGTTCTCACACACTGCCTAAACCACACAACTGTAATGAACATTCAGAGAGCCTAATTCAGTCTCATGCAGATTCCCCAGCTGTGATTCCAGAGTCACTTGCTCTGAGTAGTTCCTGTCAGCTGTCTCTGTGGGGTTTCCCCAAAATGATGATTATTACCACTCTCCTCCCTCTCTTTGACTGGATTGAAAGCTCAGCATACTGCTTAGTTGTGGATCTCTAGATCAAATTCTATCAGTTGCTGGGTAAAGTTTCTATAATAATAATTATGGTACTAATCAATTTGATCACACTCTTTCTACTATTACTTAGAATCTTAGCTGGGATTTTCTTGTGGATTCCTGGTTATGTGACAATGTCAAACAATAACTTTAGGAGGAAGCTTAGTTTGCAACTGCAGAAAAAAACTAAAAACCTGTAAGTAATTGTTCTACTTCCTTCATTGCTTAGGAATACCTGTAAAGCCAGAGAAAATACTGCTCTCACAGGGCATTTCAGAATTCTTTGCTTTCTGGGAAATAAAGGTAGATATTTAAAGTTAAAAAAAATTCCATTTGTTTAATTTAATGTCTATAAGTGTAAAGCAGTACCTTGTTATAACATTGCATATGTAATATAATGTATGTACATATTAACTAGTTATGTTACATGCAATTACACTATAGATATATTGCATAAAATATCTCAGTCTAGCATTAAACTTTTGATAATGTTCTTTCAGAAAAGACTATACTTTACAGGACACCTATAGTGTAGCAGAACTATGCACTCAATGTTATTTTTCATGACCAAAATTTCTATATAACTACATTAATATAAGACATACCTGACTTACTTGGCTGTACTATTGGTGTGAATACATACCATTACCAGGGCAACTTTAAAAGAAAGCATTTAAGGGGAGGTGTACTTGCAGTTTCAGGGAGTTAATTAATAGCCATCATGGTAGTAAACATGATATTGGTATAGTGTTCCAGGCCACTCTATGGTCTACAGGCATAAGACAGACAATGGGCTAGGTTCACCTTGATGTGAGATTTTGAAACCTCAAATGAACCCTGAATGATAGATCATCTCCAACTAGATGATATTTTCTAGGGCATTTGTACTAGTCCAGTTTATCAACTGTAGCCCAAGTATTCTAACATATGAACTTATGAGGTACATTCTCATTCAAAATACTAACAAAAATTTGTTAATTTTTAAATGCATTAGTGAATGAAAGATTATTTCAAAGAAAAATGCTTTACTGAGTCTCATTTTGATAAATAGCCTTTTGACAAAGTTTTCAAGTTCTTCCATTAAGCCATGCAAGGAATTCTAAAATTTGCACAATGTGCTGAAATAACTGTCTGCTACACTAATAAGTATACCTTATGAATATTGTTGAAGTTTTTATTCAACAATCATCTGGGTATCTCTTAACGATTATGCCTCAGAAGACTCCAGGAGAAATTTCTTTTATTTTATTTTTTTTAACTTCTTAAAATTTTTTAATATAAAGTTTTATAAGAATTAGTATTTTAAATAAATTTTAAAATGTACACATGTATTATGAATTAAACTGACATAGATACATTTAAAAGTGTCATAATAATCACAAAAATTCCACTTTTTTAAACTTAAAATAAACAATAAATATGTTAAAAGCCTCAACTCTGAACTTTTAGTTAGCATCATAGGTCATCTTTAACTCTCAGTTTTTTCATACCTTTAATAACTTCCTCAGAGATCCACAATTTCCATAAGCTGAAACTTTTTTCTTTCTCCTCTGGAAACATCCAATCATTTACCTTGAGACATGGGTGGTTGATTACTGAGATCAGTCACTGAAAAGCAATTTTTTTTAAGTAAAGAAACAGTAAAAATGGGATGATTCATATTGAAACCTATTTTGTGAGTTTGCTAATTTAAGAATTCAGAAGTTTTGCTTCATTTTAATTTCAAAAAACAACATAAACTTTTGTTGCATTGATGGAAAATGGAATTTGATAAGGCACTAGCTAGTGCAAGTAATAAATTTTAACAGAACACACAAACAATACAAAATCCAAAGGCAAGCTTTTGTTTTTGATCATCACTCCTTTTTTGGTGAAACAGGCAGAAAACCTTGCTGAGTCTCTACATTATTATCATGACCACACAAGCACTTTGTAAAATATTATTTCTTCATCATATTTACTAGCTTTTAGAGTTAGTTGGATAAATTATCTTTCTTGGTAATCAACATATTTATTACCTACCTGAAAATAGTAAATATGTTGCCATTTCCCTGGTCATATTGTATAGCTCAATATGAAGAATTAATGCTTCCAGCAATTTCATTGTTGCTGTTACACAGACCAGTTATCCATTTGGTTTCTCTACTTTGTCTTTCCTGGAGTTCAAATAATAACAACTCACATTCACAATTTTCTGTAAACACAAGTAATATGGGAACTAGAACACTAAAGGAAAATTATTAAAACCTGTTACATACATGTGACATGAAATGGGAAGGGAAGGACAGAGGTGGAATGATTTAACTATGGATGGGAAGCAAGGAGACAGAAACAAGCAGTCAATAAACCAAAATTAAGCATGTAGGAAAAAAATAAAAATTATGTACTTTGCATGCTAATATTTTTTTTAATCAAGTTTCAATGGAGGTAGCCTGCTTCATTGGATAAAGTTGTCTCCAGGAGTTACAGAGTATACAATAAAAGTCCTTATACTTATGTTGGGCAACTTCACTATAAGTTCTTTGTCACTCAGTTCCCTAAGAAACACCAAATCAATACAGCTTATTGCTTCTGCCCTTGATTAAAAAAAACCCATCACTAAAACCGCATACTATCATGTATATGTAACCTTCCCTTTATTTGAAATTTTCATTCCAATAGACACATTTGTCTTTCATCTTTCTACAGGTACACATTCTTTGATTATGTTATCATACTAAAAAATATAGTCCTGTGTTAAAGTTTGAAATGTGGTAACTTTTCAATTTTATATTTCTCATTTTATATTTTGCATATGGATGTTGTAACAGTGGCCATATTTTTCTCTGTAATTTACCTGTATATATGAGGAAACATTTCTGTATTTAGAATTATAGCAGTTTTCACATCTTTGCTGTTTTGATACATATAACCAAAATGACATAGAGGGATGTTTTTTATTTTGCTTTTTTTGGAGAAACTTTCATGCTGATTTCCATAACTGTTATACTATTTTTGTATTCTCACCAAAGTGAATAAAGCTTTCTCTATATCCATATTGTTACTGCCATCTTTCATCATTTGTTTCCCTGATGACATTTTCTGACAAGAGTCAATAGAATCTCAAAGTTATTTTATTCTACATTTTATCAAATGCTAAATGTGTTGAGCACATTTAAAATTACTTATTAGCCATTTGTATTTCAAGCACATTACCAAATGAGCCCTCTTTCACATGACCAGCTATGCCGCTAATAGGCACATACACAAGAGACTCCAAATGCTACTACAGAGGCCTTGCACATCCATGCCTGCTACTGTGTTACTCTCTACAGGCCAGGAATTTAGCCACCATAAAAGTCTATCCAAGATAAGTAAAAAATGAAAATGTGGGGCATAATGAAATTTTATTTACCTGTGAGCAAAACTAAATTTCTGAACTTTAGTGGAAAACGTATGGTTCTGAGCTGTTTTCCATTAGTGAGCTAATTAAAGACAACTGTCTTATGTTTACTGAGGTGCAAATCCTTTATAGTCAACATTATATATATGCATAAAAGTTAGTGAGCTTAAGTATGGCACATGAAACCAGAAAGGAGAACACATGATATATAAAAGGTGTTGAGGAATAGGGTGGTATGTGTTAGGGTACATGTGAAATAGAAGCAAAAATAAGTTACAAGGCAGCAAAGGGTGACAGAAAAGAGGGAGAAAATAAGTATGAAAGAAGTAATAAAAACTTCTTATTTATTAAAATAAATTTTATTTGAAAATTCAACAATGAATTATAATGCTCTATAGGCTAATTAATATTTTAAATTGCTTTGCTGAAAAGCCTTTGAAATAGTTGTAATCACTTCTATTCTATCAGTCCTTTCACAGGAAGATTTTACCAAAATGTTGATGCTTTTGTTCAACTCATCACATTATGTCTTATGAGTGTTGGTGGTAAATTATTTTAATTAAGAGATTGAGGCAATTTGCTACTATTATTAAAGATAAAATTTCTTTTTATATGACTTTGTAGTTTGTGTCTACTGCTGATGTTTCTACTAAACATGAAGCCTTTGCCTTCTTTAAATATTATTTAATAATTAACTTTAAAACTAAATATATTATGAGATGTTTAAGAAAAGTTATTGAAGAAAATCTCAACTTCTATTTATAAAATGTGCCTATACAGGCTTAATTATATTTTAAAATTATTACATTTTTGAATGACATATATATATATAATGTTAATGTTAAACTTATAATTCACAAAGAAATCAAGCAGCAAAGCAATACTTGTTTTTAAAAATCTTTTGGGGTTTTGTCATCAAAGAACCTACATCTAGTGACTATTGGGTTCAGCTGAAGAGAGGGAGGAGAGATTATAGTAGAAAGGTGGGGGGGGGCGGCAAGACTATGCTGGGGAAAACCACAGAGAAACCTGACCTGAGCTATTGGTAGCTCATGAACTACAGACTGATACCTGGGGAGCCAGCCTGTAAGGAACTGAATTAGGCCTTCTGAATGACTGCTGTGTGGCTTGATCTGTTCCTTGGGTCCTAGTCAGTGGGAGCAGGACTTTTTCCTGACATATAAACTAGTTTTGAAGAGCTCATTCATTATGATGGGATGCTTTGCTTATCCTTCATGCAGAGGGGGAGTGGTTTGGTCTTGCCTCAACTTGATTTGATGACACAAGAGAGTCATTATCCTTTATGAGAAGTGGAAGGGGGAATGGTTGAGGGTAAGTAGGGATGGAGCAGAGAAGAGGAAGAAGGACAACAAATGGTTGTTATGTAAAATAAGTAAAAATTAAATAAAAAATCTATGAGGCTAAATATTTGAACCTGTAGTTAATGAAGAGCTAAAAGCATTACAGACCAAAATGTACTTATTTGAGTATACATTATTTCCTTTTGATGCAATTCACTGCCCACATCTATATGATCTAATATCATTGTCAAAATCAGACTTTAAAGTGTGTCCTTACAATACCACAAGTTCAATTAAGCAAAAGCTAAGAAATCATAAAATAAAATCTGAGAGAACCTGCAGAATTTTGTGCCTCTTTGCTTTTATCCCTATATCTGATATTCTCATATAGGAGATAGATATGCATGTTGATTTATGACTTTCTTTGTTCTTTGAGTAATAACATCACATGTAACTATTTTTGTGCTGGAAAATAGTATTTGAAAAAAACATGACTATATTCTCATGCCATGGTGACTCACAATTAGATTCAATGTGAACTATGTCATATCCAGTAAGATGATAACTGGCATTTTGCATCAACATGTAACACTCATGGAAAATAAATTTTAATTAAGCCTTTGCTTCAGAACCATCTAGAGAGTAGACATGTGATATGAATTAGAATAAATAAGTTTAAAAATTGTATGCTTAAATTTTTCTAATCTGACATACTTTAAAAAGAAAACAAATAAAATAATTTTCTTTAAAAATGGCTGGACAAAAAACTTTTATGATTAATATTATAGGCTGAAGTCAAATTTTCTAGAACTAAATCAATGCAAATCAGCCAATATAAATATTTAATTAATTTATTTAACTTATAGATTTATGTCTTATGATGTCAAGGCATTAAAAAACCTGTACTATTACATATGATAAATTTAACTGAGCTAACTTCATACTTTCATTTTCCTGGCAGGATGTTACTTGATAACTAACTTGGTGTGAAACCAGGCTTCAAAGGACAGGTGGATCTAGCAGAGAGTGTCCAGAAATCTTATAAGCTATTGTAGTTTGAGGCTTCTGTAAAAGTAAGAGGAGGCTGGATTTGCTAGAAACTCTTTTCAGTACATCAAATGAATTTGCATACCTGCATACCTGAGATAGTAATTCTACTAGGATTAAATTCTTATAGCCTAGGTAACTTCAATCCACCTTCTCCACAAAAAGTGCATTATGTTTTGTCCATAAATTTTAAGTCCGTGTTGTTTGTAGCAAATTCTCCTGGTAATCATTTTGACCATTCATTTTCATTGATTAGAAGTACAAACCCCAGTCCAACTATAGGAACACCTGACTCACTCTTGAGGAAGGGGGGACAGAACTGGATTTGGCCAGGAGTGGAGACTGATCCAGGCATTATTGGGTCAGTGGGACCATAGGACTGTCTGCTCCCTGCCCAGGGAGGGAATGGGGAGTTGCAGAGAAGAAAAATGACCAGATGTGGTGGGAGGGGGAAGAGACCTTAAATAAGGATATACAGGGATGGAAAAAAAATTCAGAGGGAAAGCTGAACACAAATAAAATATATGTGTAGCAATCTTATTTGTATTTCCACCCTTGATAAGCCATGCTTATGATTTTTATCCTCTGTATAGTTATTGTTAACTCTTTCGCATTTTAAATTTTTTTACTGTTTTTTTTTTATAAATACAAAATAAAGAAGGAAGAAAAAAAGAAGTACGAGAATGTGTTTAATTTGTATATTATATGTACAATTAATTTAATTATTCACTACTTACTATAATCAGTAAAATGTTATCTTTACAATATTCTCTTTTTAAAAAAGTTTGAACTAAATTTATAATAAGATTCATAAAATATTTCACAGTTTTTATATTAAAATAATTCAAAAACTATACTCAATTTCACTGGTAAAAAGTATGTATTCTGTTTTGGAGTTAAATTAGTTTACACTGTATTTGGAGAATTAAACGATACTCACTTATTACTAGCTATACTATTTGTACAATTCTCTTTCCCAAACAGAACTATAAAGCACAGAAAGTGACAATTCCAACAAAAATAATTTTACTCAATAGAAAACTTTAAAGAGGAACACCTGACCCAGTCTTGATGTTAGGGTAAGGAAAGAAGATCTGTCCAGAGTGGATGGTGAACTAAGCCACCTTGGGACCTTGGGACCTCCTGCTCTTGCTGGGGAGGAGATAAAGTGATGTAGGGAAGAGTGATTGGGAGGGGCTGAAGAGGGAAGGGAGTTTGAACAAGGGAATAAATGGATAAAAATATGACATTATTCATAATAAAAAAGTAATTTCAACAATGTGTATAGTTAAGAAAAGTTAGTAGAGACTTAGGTAAGACTGAAATTGGATAAGAACACTTCTCAGGGCTGGAGATAAGTGAAAGCAGCATATATATTTTAGGGAGAACAGTGATTGAAAAGAAATATAGCTCGCACTCCCACTACTTAACATTTGTAGAGATGCATTTTCTCCAACAAATCTCCAGCATTAGTATAGGTTGATTATATACAATATATCAGCACATAGTTGGCACAACTGTGTACAAAGGATTTGTAATTTGATCCATGGAGAACTGTTTATTCCTCATCCAAGAAAAATTCTGTATTGTTGATTGGGAAGTTTGAAATCATGGAGAAGAGACAGCAAGGCCAATTATTAAAACTGATGATTCTTTGTCATTAGAGCTTGAACAAGTACATACATTGAAAAAATATGACTTTATTCAAAATAATAAAAAAAAGCTAAAAAAAATTGAACTGAGTTGCTGGTTGCTTTGAATTTCTAGTGATGCAGTACAGACAGCAAATGCAAAACTGACTGTCATCAATGAGCAGTCACAATTTAAATAAAATATCAGAGATCTTTGGTGTCTCCTGTGATTGAAACAGAATCAGTTTAGGCCTGGGCTGGATTATAAACCTTAGCTGTATTTTCATACAGATAGATGAGGCAAGTCAGAGAAACTGACAAGACTGGCACCCTTAAAACTAAATGAATAGTTTTAAATATCTTGTAAAAAGGCATCCCCTAGAAACAATGAGGCCCTACCTCACCCACAGACCCTTATCTCCATTGTTCCTAAACAGCTACCCTGTTTTGCTAACCATAAAGACTACCTTTCCCTGGATATCTTGGCAGAATCTCTACCTTCTCAGAAACAGGTATGCTGAAGAAAGATAGCTAATAGGCTTGTCCTATAAATTATGTCCCAAGCAGTGAAAGAGAAAGAAGTAAAATTTTTGTTATATCCCATTCTACTTTCCACATTTTTAGTTACCTACTTATAGTTAACCACAGCACAAAAAGCTGAATTGAAAACTACAGCAATAATCATAAATAGCAGTTTTTAAACTTTTTATAGTGAATCATTATAACTGTTCATTTTACCATTAACTATTCTGCTAATTTGTGTTGATGACCATGTCCATTTTATATATTAATCTTTCCCTAAAAATGTGTAAAGAGAGAAGTCAATGCATATGTAAGATTCAGTGCACTCTATAGCTTCCGAACTTAACTGGGATTTTGCAAATGAACCCTGCCAAAGAATATGAAAAAGAAAAATGTGCCTGTAGAGAAGCTTTTAGGAAAGTGGAAATGGCAGTGACCAAAGCAGTCATGAAGAAATGACTGAATTGATGGCAGGTGTTAGGTGCAAGCCTGGAGATGGAGAACTCGAAGTTTCAGAATTCAGATATTACTGGAGGCCACAGTGTAGTTTATGATATCCAGGATTTAGGGGTCACAATACTCTTCAAAGCCATAGAAAAAGCTTTGAAAGGACACTTGAGTCATTTGGACATTGTCCATTATATACCATAGCTATGATTAGAAAAATAGAATTCAAAGTTCAAACATCTATAAACATTCTGAATGATAGCAGAGGCAAGTTGGCGACATAAACACACCATAACTGAAAAAATAGTACAGTTTCTTCAGCAACTGGGAAGACAGAGGTCCATCTGGAACATGAATTACATGTGTGCTGAGAAATCAAATAACCTGCATAATGTAATGCTTGATGTAGCCAAAAATAGGGCACTGCTGTTACAGATAGAAAATCATGACAGAAAGTAGTGCTCGTAGAAATGAAGCCTGGTTGCAGACTAATGCAGGTGTACTCAATGAAATATCTCTTTATGAAACTTTACCCACCACAGTTTGTCTCAGTAACAATTGGTTGAACCAGTAGTCCTTTCATGGAAAAAGAAAATATTGTGGTTTATACTTCTCCAACTTTAGGATATAAAATACCAGACAACTCCCCCAAAACTACTCACTTTTGCTACCATAGTGAGGTTTTGGGGGAACTTCAAGACATTATTGCCATAAGAACAGTTTGAATTAATTATCAAAGAAAAAAAATGGGAGTTGCCATGCTGACAAAGTAATTGATCTTTAATAATGAGGCTTAACTGGAAAAGATAACTAATTTGTTCTATTGAAACAGTTAGAAATATTTAGCCCAGATTGAAACAGGTTATGGTGTTTACATAATGATGGTTATCACTCTATTATTAGATATGCCACCAAGAGCTAAAGTGTTGATGGCTCAGGAATAAGGGCTTGTGAAAGAACAGGCATTGAAGAGAAGACTGAAGGCCTAATCAAGAGAACCCAAGGGGTTGGTTCTAGTTAAAACTTCTTTCTTCACTGCTTCCATACATAAAAGACTCATTTCAGTTCCTCTGGAAATTCTTGAAGCTAAGAGGAAAGGGACAGTTGTTGTGGAAAGAAAAGGACTATGAAGCATGCATATGTGTTTAAGCCTTTCAAGGGTGAGAATCCTTTTCTTACATCACCAGCAATCATGGCTAAAATTCTGCCACCATCAGACCAACTCTGTGCATCTATGGTCAGGCAAGGCCACTATTGTCTTGAAGACCTGGAAATGTCCCTATGGAACTGATTTGGAAGGTGACTCCATTTGAGACGTTCTACTCAGAATATGCAATTGACCATTCTTTTACAGGAGAGAAGTGTACCGTCTTCTCATAAAATGTTTACTCTCTATATTTCTTACTTGATATTTCTTCTAATGAATCTTTGCATATATGTGAGGTACAGTGAAGAAACTGGTGTTCTGAGACATTTTCCTTCACATCTTTCATTTTTCTATCCAGATTAACACCTAATGTTGAAATAAGACAACATTACTTTATACAACAGAGTTGTTCCATTTTAAGAATCATTTCTACGAATCTTTTCTCTGGTGAATCCAAGAATAATGATTATTTTTTAATTTTCCATTATAATATTATATGAGAACAGGTAGGATGAGAAACTACCAGGTATAGAGGTGTTTCAGGGGCTCTAGGCTTTGCTTAGCAATATAACAGTACACACACACACACACACATACACACACACACACACACACACACACACACACACACAAGTAAATGAGGGCTTTGTGGGGAGAACACTAAAGAATACAAAATGTGATCTTGAGGTTAACCAAAGCCATTTCTACAATGAAATCCCCTCTGACCCTTAGCATTTCCTACAGCAAATGCTACTGAGGTGGCTGTGAAGTTCGGGCCCCTCTAATTTCTTTGACTCATTATTGTATTAGTATATTTGCTCATAAAATCAAATTTTTCCTAGTGTCTATGTATAATAATGATATACTTAGCCAAAATATTTTTTAATATTTACTCATGATTGAAAACAATTTTACCTTGAAATATGTTAACAAAAGATATACTTGAATTATAGAAATGCATAAAAGTTTTGCATGATATAAATAAATTGTCCCATTTTGTGTAGAAAAACCAAATGCTATAAACACTGTAAATTTATTCCACAATGTTTTCTACATTCATTTTAGATTAATCATTAGTTTAATATAAAACTTAACTCGAATTATAAATTATGTTCCAAAAATGAAAGCTCTACAACTGTAGGTAAAAATTGAATCAAGACAAAAAGGGATCAGCCAGATATAATTAGATATAATTAGACTAAGAGTATAAAGCAGGCAGAAAATGAACAGCAACTACAAACTGTTTATACAATACGTAAAAGCCAAATTTCTCAGTGACTTAATCAGATCTACATAATGTAACTGAAGTTTACATAGAAGGAAGGTGAGTGTGGTATAGATAGATTGATAGTAAAACTGAAATATTAAATAACATGTAATGAAGTCAGGTATTTTAAGAGGGAACTAGAAATTCAGACCACCATCCAGAGCAGAGTCAGAGGTTAGCAGATTCTGGCATCTGGACCACCCTCTCTAAATAGTCTCTCTCTGGGACCAGGGTCAATTCCTAGGGTGTCTCTAAGACTCTCCCTAGCAAACAGGAGCTAGGCTTTAGCTGTGAGAGGCCTTATCCAGTGATTCCTAAAAGAAGGGACCTCTCAGGGCCAGATCCCAACATCCAGGGCAAACTGTGTTATCAGAGAAGGGCTAAGGCTTTGAAATTCAGACCAGTTTCCAGAGCAGAATCAGATATCATGCAGATCCTTTGCTCAGAGGAGACAAGAGACATGAAAACTATCTTGCCACAACTGAATATGAGCTCACTAATCAAGAACCACTGAAGCCATGGGCAGAAGCCAGTGCAAAAATACATATAACAATATAAAGAACAACAAGGCAACACCAGAAGAATGTGATGGCTCTATAAATACAAGACCTGAACAGAGAAATGAAGAGAAAACAGATGAAAACAACACCAAAAACATCTTTATGAAGATTATTGAAGCCTTCGAAGAGGATATAAAAACTTCCCTTAAAGAATTAGAAGAAAACACAAATAAAAAATTGGAAAGAATGAGCAAATCCTTGAAAGAAAACCAAGAAAAGGTAAACCAAAAAAAAAATGAAAGAAACATTACATAAATTGGAAACTGAAATATAAGCAATAAAAAAGGCATAAAATGAGAGGAAGATGGAAGCAGAAAATCTGAAGAAAACACCTGGAACTACAGATGCAAGCATAACCAACAGAATCCAAGAGATGCAAGAGAGAATCTCTGGAATGGAAGACTCAATAGCAGAAATAGATACATCAGTCAAAGAACAAGCTAAGACCCAAAAAGCCATAACACCAAATGTTCAGGAAATTTGTGACACCATGAAAAGACCAAACCTAAGAATAATAGGAATAGAAGAAGGAGAAGAATACCAGCTCAAAGGCACAGATAATGAATGTATTCAAAAAAGTAACATAAGAAAACTTTCCCAACATAAAGAAGGAAATGTCTATAAAGATACAAGAAGCTTACAGAACATCAAATAGATATGACTCCTAAAAGAACTGCTCACCATATAATAATCAAGCCACAAAACATTTAGAACAACAAAAAAATTAGGAGCCACAAAAGAAACGGGCCAACTTACCTATAAAGGTAGACTCATCAAATAACTCTTAACTATTCAATGGAAGTGATGAAAGCAAGAAGGTCCTGGTCAGACACTAAAAGAGCATGGCTGCCAACCAAGTCTACTAAACCCAGGAAAACCATCAATAACCATAGATTGAGTAAACAATATATTCCATGAAAAGTCAGACTGAAACAATACCTATCTGGCCCTTCAGAAAGCATTAGAGGGAAATCTCCAACCTAAGGATCCCAAATACACCCATGAAACCACAAACAATCAATAATCCCACAAAAGAAAAACCCAGAGAAAGGAAATGCATACAAGATACCACCAAAAATATAAGGAAATATCACTCAGTAGTCACTCATATCCCTTAATATCAGTGGATTCAACTCATCTATAAAAAGACATACACTAACACACATACACTAACACAATGGAAACAAATACAGAAGCCATCCTACTGCTGCATACAAGAAACACACATCAACCTTACATGTAGACAAAGGCTCAGAGTAAATATTGGAAAAAGGTTTTCCAATCAAATGGCCCAAAGAAACAAGCTGGTGTTGCCATCCTAATATCTAACAAAGTAGACTTTAAGCTAAAATCAATTAAAAGACACCAAGATGGACATTACTTATTTGTCAAAGGAAAAAAATGGTCAAGATGAGATTTCAATCCTGAATATTTATGCCTCTAATATAATGGCACCAATCTATGTAATAGAAACACTACTTGGCTCAATATCTACATCAACTCTCACATCCATACCCCACTTTCAACCTTGGATAGGTCAAACACACAGAGACTCACCAGAGAAATAATGAGTCTAGCAGAGGTTTAGATGCAAATGGATTTAATACATATTTAAAGAAGCTTCCACCCACATGCAAAGGAATATAATATTTCTCAGAACCACATGGAACTATCTCTAAATTTGGCCACATAATTAGTCATAAAGCAAATATCAATAGATAAAAGAAAGTGAAAATAATCCCTTGTATCATGTCAGACCACCAAGGCCTAAAGTTAGAGTTAAACAGCATCAAATATCACAAAAAGTCAACCAACTCATAGAAACTAAACATCACTCAACTTGAACCACCTATGGGTCAAGAAAGAAATTAAGAAAGAAATATAAGTCTTCCTAGAATTTAACAAAAATGAATCTACAACGTACCCAAACTTGTTTGGACAGGATGAAAGCAGACTTGAAAGGCAAATTCATAGAACTAGATGCCTGTAGGAAAACACTAGAGAAATCTCACACTAGAGAACTAACAGAACAGCTGAAAGCCATAGAATAATTAGAAGCAAATTCACCTAGAGTGTGTAGCCAGCAGGAAATAATCAAACTTAGAGCTGAATCAATAAAATTGAAAGAAAAAGAACAATAAAAAGAATCAATGAATCAGAGTTGATTCCATGAGAAAGTCAATAAGATAGATAAACCCTTATCCAAAATAACCAAAAGGAAGAAAAAGAACATCCAAATAAACAAAATCAAAAATGGCAAAGGGGCCATAACAACACACCCATTAGAAATCCAGAGAATTATCAGGTCATACTTTGAAAATCCATATTCCACAAAAACTGAAAACCTAGAAGAAAAGGAGAGCTTTTAGGACAGGTACCACTTACCAAAATTAAATGAAGACCAAATTAATTGCCTAAACAGACCTATAAACCTAAAGGAAATTGAAGCTGTCATTAAAACCCTCCCAAGTAAAACAAAGCCCAGGTCCACATGGTTTCAGTGCAGAAGTCTACCAGACATTGAAAGAAAAATTACTACCATTACTCCTCAAATTGTTTCACGCAGTAGAAGCTGAAGGAATATTGCCAAATTTCTGTTATGAGACCACAATTACCCTAATACCCAAGCCACTCAAAGACTGAACAAAGAAGGAGAATTACAGACCAATTTCCCTCATTTATATTGATGCAACTGAAGAATGGATTAACAAACTGTGGTATATCTACACAATGGAGTACTACACAGCATTAAGAATAAAATGAGATCCTAAAATTTGCAGGCAAATGGATGGATTTGGAGAATATCCTCCTGAGCAAGATATCACAAACCCAAAAAGATAAGCATGAGATCTACTCACTCATTAGTGGACTCTAAATAAAAAAAGCAAAAAGTAAAGCATGTTCAAGCCTCATAGCACAACCACTGAAGAGCTTGGGTTAAAACACATTGGACCCCACTTCCTCCAGAGGAACACCTGTCCCAGTCTTGATATTGGAGTGAGGAAACTGTATCTGCCAGGTGTGGATGGTGACTAATCTATATTTGGATCTTGGGACCTCCTGCCCTTTCTGGAGAGGAGATAAAAAGATATGGAAAAGAGAGAATGACTGATATGGATGGGAGAGGAAGGAAGCTTGAACAAGGATACACATGGATAAAAATATGACTTTATTCATAATAAAAAATACAATAATTCTCCACAAAATTTTGGCAAACTGCATACAAAAATATATAAAATATCATCCACCATGATCAAGTAGGCTTCATTACAGAAATGCATGGATGGTACAACATATGAAAAATGATAAATGTAATCCATCATATAAAAAACTGAAGGAAAAAACTACATAATCATATCCTTAAATGTTGATAAAGGCTCTGAAAAAATCCAACAATCCTTTATGGTAAAAGTCCTGGAGAGATTAGGAATACAGGGATAATATCTAAGTATAATAAAGGTGATTTGCAAAAAGCCAACATGCACATCAAACTTAATGGAGAAAAACTCAGAGCAATCCCATTAAAATCAGAAACTTGACAAGGATGTCCTTTCTCCCCTTATCTATTCAATATAGTTCTCGAAGTTTTAGCTAAAGCAATAAGGGAATGAAAAGAGATTAAAGGGATACAAATTGGAAAAGAAGAAGTGAAACTATCTCTATTGGCAGATGATATGATTGTATACATAATTGACCCAAAAAAATTCTACCAGGGAACGTCCACAGTTGATAAACACCTTCAGCAATGTAGCAGGATACAAGATTAACTCAAAGAAATCAGTCGTCTTCATATATACTAAAGATAAAAGGGCTGAAAAACAAATAAGGGAAACATCATCCTTTATAATAGCTGCAAATAGCATTAAATACCTTGGAGTAACTATAACCAAAGGAGTAACAGATCTATTTGACAAAACCTTAAATCAGTGAAGAAAGAAAGTGAAGAGTATATCAGAAAATGGAAAGAGCTCCAATGTTCCTGAATAGGTAAGATCAACATAGTAAAAATGTCAGTTCTAACAAAAGCAATCTACATATTAAGTTCACTTCATATCAAAACCTCAACACTATATTTTACAGACTTTGAAAGAAACACCTTGGACTGACTCCTTGGATCCCACTCCCCCTAGAGGAACACCTAACTCAGTCTCGAGGTCGAGGGGAGAAAACTGGATCTGCCACGCGTGGAGGCTTAACTAAGCAATATTGAGATAGTGGGACCTTGGGACCACCTGCCGCCTGCCCAGGGTGGTGGGATGGGGAATTGTGGAGAAGAGAGAATGACCTGATGTGGTGGGAGCGAGAAGGGACCTTGAATAAGGATATACAAGGATAGAAAGTGTGACTTTTTTGTTCATAATAATAATAAAAAACTATTCACATAGATATAGAGGAATGGTTTTATGTTGATTTGTAGGCCTATGTAATGAACACAAAAATCTCTAAATAGAGTAAATTTCTACCACAATAAAAAAAAAAGAAATAGCCTAGAAAATTTGGTGTTTACATTCATTACTTATATCTGCAAAATAAATTCTATCATTATGAATACCTAAGAAAATTAGTAACATAAGAAACATTATTTTCCCCTAAACTGAAGTTTATTTTAGTTTCAAATATTTTCTAAAAATCTTAGAATATCTTAATTTTTGAATAAAGTATCAAACAAACCATTGGAGAATTGTAATTGCTGCAAAAAAAAAAAAAAAAAAAAAAAAAAAAAAGAAAGAAAGAAAGAACAATACTCAACTTCATTTGTTATAACAGGAAATCTAGGATTGCCAAAATAATTTTGCTCAACAAAGAACCTTAGGAGGGATCACCATCCCTGACCCAAGTTATACTATAGAGCTACATTAGTAGAAACAGCCTGCTAATGGAATAAAAACAGACGTGTGGATCAATTGAATCAAAATGAGGATCCAAGCATTAACCTGAAAACCTATGAATACCTGATCTTGGACAAAGAGACCCAAAATATTCAATGGAAAAAAGATAAGTATCTTTAACAAATGATGTTGGCACAGCTATATGGTAGTGTCTAGAAAAATGCAAATAGATCTAAGCCTGTCACCCTGCACAAAACTCAAATCCAAGTGTATCAAAGACCTCAACATAAATGCAGCCACTCTGAACTGGATAGAAAAGAAAGGGGAAAATACCCTCCAACGAATTGGCACAGATGACCACATCTTAAATATAACATCAGTGGCACAGACACAAAAAACAACAATCAATAAGTGGGATCTTCTGAAGCTGAGAACTTCTGTAAAGCCAAGGGCACAGTCAATAGGACAAAATGACAGCCTACAGAATGGGAAAATATTTTCAATCCACCCTGCAAGTGATAGAGGACCGATCTCTAAAATATATAGAGAACTCAAGAAACTAGAGCCCAAAACCTTGAATAACACAATCAAAAATGGGGTTCAGAACTAAAAAGGGAATTCTCAGCAGAAGAATTGCAAATGACTGGAAGACACTTGAAAAAAGTGCTCAACATGTTTAGCCATCAGAGAAACGCAAATCAAAACAACTTTGAGATACCACCTTACACCTGTCAGATTGACTATGATAAAAGACACCACTGACAGCCTATGCTGGAGAGAATGGGAAGCAAGGGGAACACTCCTCCATTGTTGGTGGGAGTGTAAGCTTGTTCAGCCACTCTGGAATGCAGTTTGGCAGTTTCTCAGAAAAGTGGGAATCAATCTCCCCAAGGATCCATCAATACCACTACTGGGCATATACCCTAATGATGCACAGATGCAGAGATCAAGGGGATACAACTTGGAGAAGAAGTGAAACTATCTCTATTGGCAGATGATATGACTGTATACATAATTGGCATTAGCTCAACTATGTTCATGGCAGCATTATTCATAATAGCAAGAACCTGGAAACAACTTAGATGCCCCTAAACTGAATAATGTATTAAGAAACTGTGGTACATCTGCACAATGGAATACTTCTCAGCAGTAAGAATAAATGATATCCAAAATTTGCTGGCAAATGGGTGGATTTGAGAATATCCTCCTGATTAAGGTATCACAAACCCAGATAGTTAAGCAGGGAATTTACTCACTCATTAGTGGACTTTAACCAAAAAGCAAAGCATGTTCACTGCAAACCAAAACCACAAGCACTGAACAGCTTGGGACCTGAAATACTGGGACTGACACCTTGGAGCCCATTCCATCCAGAGGAACACCAGACCCAGTCTTGATGTTGGTGGTAGGAAAGTGGATCTGCCTGGAAGGATGCTTAACTAAGCCACGTTGAGATCTTGGGACCTTCTGTACTTGCCGGGGAGGAAATGGGGAGAAGAGAAAGTGACTTATATAAGTTGGGGGGAAGGGAGTTTGAACAATGGAATGCATGGATAAAAAATATGATTTTATTCATAATAATAAAAAATAAAAAAGTGGGAACTAAAGAGTAGACTTTTGAATGTGATTATATGTATGTTTCTCTGTGTCTGTACCTTTGCTCTGTGTGTGTGTATGTATGTATGTACATTGTTGTCCTAAAGTGTCGCTGCATAAGAACAAAGAATCTTTAAAAAAATGACATACAAAAGAAAATACAAATCATCAATGTCGTCAACAATTTAGATATGCCTGAAATACAAAAAATTGAGGGAGTGTTGTGTGGAATTAAATTTAATCCATTGTACATAAGAATCTAGATGTTAAAAACACAAGTATTGCATTTGCAAACTAACACTTAGGATTTTGATTGTGTCTGTCTTAAGATTCTTGTCCTGGGTGTGGAGTGGGCTGGATAAATTCCTACGTTATATCATTAGTGACAAAACTAGTGAGCTCTGTCATTGCAGACTTGTAAGTTTAGCGTCTAAAAACCAAAAATGTATTTCATGAAAGGGAACAGTGAGTAGCTTGAAATATAGAACTGAGAACAAAGTACAACATAATGTAAAATATAAAGCACTAACACATAAAACAAGGCACATGTTTTATTAGAGAAGGCTGCACTGGATTAAATGCAACCATGGAATGCTTTTCTAATTCAGGAAAAAATGTGCATTCAAGGCCCAGACCAGGGAGAAATCTGGCTCACAGGAAAAAGTTTGTCACCTAATTCTTGGCCCTGTGCTAGAAAATGAAATATAACCCATCTAAGGGCTATAGGGAACAGCTCAAACAGGCTGAATGAATAAAATCAATCTGAAGATGACATGAAATAAAATGGCAAATTAATTCTATATGATAAGAATGAAGTCTGGCACCCTTACATATTGCAAATAGGTGGTAAAAAAGGTTAACATATTCAACTTAAGGAAATTTAAATGTTTTTAAAGGGCAACATTTGTTCTTTTTTTAAATGGCTCTTTTTCAGTATAATTATTTTTAGGATCACAAATATAATCAACTTATTTGTTGCAAAGATAAAAGGTATGTATACTGTCATTTTAGCACAATTACTTGTTCTCCAAAGTTTATGAAATACAAAGCTTAGAATAATTTTCAAAAAAATTAATTAAAGTTTGTTAGTGTGCAAGCATTTGTGCCATTATTTGTTTACTGTTTGCTATCAAGGAATTAAAGAAAAACTAGAAACATGGGGAACATAAAAGACAGATTTTGCTAATACTCCATAAAAATTAAGATTTCCTATAAGAAATTGCCTTATTACTATGCAACCAAAAGGTCCTAAGAGACAATGAAAGACAGTCATAGAGGTTATAACATTTGGAAAAAGTCTGGTTTCCTGACCCTAAAAGAGGCAAACTTCTCAGTAATTTAGATATTGTACTCACTCCAGGACTTTGACTGATTGAGTGAGGTTCAACTATATCATGAATACAAATTACGACAGCTGGACATATGAAATCACAGTGACTGTAAAAGCATACACAGGGACCTGCATATGAAACCCTATGAAACCCAACATGGAGAAGAGGAACTGAACACAGAGGTCCACACCAACAAATAAGCTATTTGCAGTTGATAGCTCCCATTAGATGAAAAAACAGGTCTCATGCTCAGAAAGCCAAAACAACACAGACACCATGTTGTGTGTTTGCTTGTATGTGTCCTTTTGGCTGTTAGATTTAAAGAATTTTATTTCATTTTACATACTAATTACTGTTTCCCATACCTACCATTCTCCAGTTCCCTCCATCTACCATCCATTCCACAAAAGGGCTAAGGCCTCCCTTGAGTAGTCCACATAGGCTGGTATACCAAGTAGGGTCACGAAAACTATTTCTTGAAACCAGTTCTCTGATTCTAATATTGTGTTCATCCAAAAATATCCATAAAACAACTTTAGAACAGTGTTTGTACAGACAAATTCACTCAAGCTAGGAGCTGGGGCAGACTATAATTGTAAGATCAACAATAGCCTGTTCTTTAAAGGAAGTTACAGACCAGAGAAAGTCACACAGCAAAACTCTGTCCCAAAAACTGAAATATAATAAATAAATCAATTAAGTACCCCCTGATCTTTTAAAATATATACATCCAATGGCATGGGCCATTTGAGACCAGATTTATTAGCCTGTAGAAATTCTTCAGATATGTGGCAACTAAATAGGATGTTCATAAAGAGACAAGCCTTTTTTCTTTTATTCTCTTTTTTATTATGAATAAAGTCATATTTTTTAATCTATGTGTATCCTTGTTCAAGATACTTTCCCCCTCCTACCCCTTCCAGTCATACATTCTTCTATACATCTCTTTATCTCCTCCCCAGCTAGGGCAGGAGGTCCCAAGCTCCCATTATGGCTTAGTTCAGCATCCACTCCTGGTAGATCCACTTTCCTCACCCCAACATCATGACTGGGTCAGGTGTTCCTCTGGAGGGTGTGGCATCCAAGGTGTTGTTCCATGGTGATTCAGATCCCAAGCTGTTCAATGGTTGTGGTTTTCAGCTTAGACATAATTTGCTTTTCGCTTTTTTCAGATATTATGATGTAAAGGACTATTGCACACTCCAGAAATGAAGAAGTAGACTAGACAGTCGACATAAATGAATCTTTAGCATAAAAGCCAAAGGTAGAGAAAGTTACAACCAACAGCACATGACATGTTTGTTATGTTTAAATAATATTAAAATGGCAAAAGTAAGAGCTAATGGAAGGAAAGTACAGGGGACAGACAGGATGAGGAGCAAGGAGAGGAAGGAGGAAGGAAAATATGTGCTAGGATGATAAAAAGAATATCATTGAATATCAGGGGAATTTCAAGAAGAAAAGGAAAAAAATTAGGATCATCAACTTTCTGGTTTATAACCTGTAGTGTTAGCCTTCTCATCCTGAGTATTCAGAGTGTGACATTCTTTGTAACAGTCTTTATGGCCTATGCCTATGTTTTGTAGGTGCCTAGTTTGTTCTGTATCACAAACCACAATTAACATTTGGCATTGGAGTTGTTTTGGAGTCTAAACTTGTTAAAAGTGCCCTGTAATAGTTATTTTGTAGACATTAGAGAAGTTTATACCTAAGAGTTCATGTAGGCTGTTCACTAACCAGAATAAAATTTATTTTCACTGGAAGCTGTATGTTATTCAGTTAAAAAACCAATCCATATGGGTAATTCCACAATTGTGGTCATCTGGACTCCTGGTAGAATATACATACATATATATATATATATATATATATATATATATATATATACATACATATCTTAAATATGGTTTCTTTCTGCCTAGTCTGCTTTGTCATAGCAGCATCTTCCTAAATACTGGCACATACTACTCTGTTCTCACATCTATGTAGATAAAGGATTAAATTTCATATCATAACCAATTTTACCTTTTACAGAGTGTTCATCTTTGAGGCTGAAACAACCAGAACAGCACAGTGGATGGTACAGTATAAAAAACCTGCAGTCTCAAGGAGTCCAATGAAGCTTTACTCCATCATTTTTACAAAACCTGTTCACAATTTGTTCTATACTTTGAAACATATGTACACATATGTTTACCTATACAAATTTATCAGAAATGACAGTACAGGTGTTAATGAAAAAATGCTTAATAATGTCAAATTTTAAAATCAAGAGCTAAATTAATAATTGCATAGTGCATTGAGTCATAATTACACTGGCTTCTAACACAGCATTTGAGAGGCCAAAACAAAAACAAATTGTTTTAAAACCAGACTGGGATATGTAGTAAATTCACTCTAAGAAGTAGAGTAAAATTTCATATTACATGAATATACATACATAAATTAATTACATTTCATAATGAATAAATCTCTTAAAAACTTTTATAAAACAGTTTTGTGGAAGGAAAACGTTCAAAGTCAGATGATGTATTTGCAAAATATGACAGGAATCTACCTGGAAAGAAGTGCTACAAACTTAATATCTGAACATTTGATGTCATGAATAAACATACACCCATTTGAATAGTGGATAGATTAAGACTTCCACTATTTTATCTCTTCCAGTTGGGAGGGGGTGTTTGAATTACTTAAGCAACATAGTCTACCTAAAGTGGCATGTGCATTTTTTGGATATGTACCTACAGAACTTGATTGCTTCTGCCTTCTCTTTCTAGCTATATGGAAAACATGTCAATAAGAATCCTAAGTACACTAAGAAGAAATCAGCCAACCAGGAGACTTTCATCACCTAGGAGTGTACTTTTTCCCAGCCCAACCCAATCCTTTTTTCAGTGAATTCTTCTCTCTGTAACATCAAACAGATGAAGGTGAACTCTAGAGTTCCTGTTGTTTATCTCTGGTTGTATGCAATGGAGTTACTTTCCCAGATTTGAGACACGAAGCATATCTAGGATTAGATAAGACCTCAAATAACCAGACTCGTGAATTTCACCATAAGCCATTTAGAGAAACTTGTATAGCACCAAATCCCATAAGGTAAAGAGAATTACTTATTTTTATCTTTCTACATTTACAAAACCTTGATGCTTATTTTTTAGTGACTATATATATGTACATATATATTACTTTTTGAGAATATGAAACATATACTTTGTGATTTTTCATTCCCAGCTCTTTGCTCCTACACAACCTCTTCTTCTTTTTCTCCTCTTTCTGTTATTAATTCCAGTTATTAATTCCAGTGTTGCCCCACTACTCTTGGGAGTGGGACCATCTTTTAATGTTATTCACCTACCAGGAATCACACCATTAAAGACATTTCATGTACTTTCTCTCACAGATATCAATCCTTGTTTCTCAGTTTTTGGTGGGATTTGGTGATCCTTGAAGGATTTAATTGGCTTGAGTTTCTAAAGTTTTTATGCATGCTTTCACAACTGTTGTGGTTATGTATGTGTGTAAAACTTCTCTGTTGTATCCAGAATGAAAACTATATCTGACTTTTACAATCTCTCCATGCCTTCTTCTGTGAAGATCCATATATGCAGGTATGTTGTATGTACATCTTATTGAATACTCCATAGTTCTTTATTCTTACTACTTTGATCAGATAAATTCATAGTTACTTGCCATCTATTGTTAGAAAAATCTTCTCTGAATACAGTTAAGAGATATACTGATCTCACAATTTTATTAGTTCATTTCCTTGCTCAGTCTTAAATACATATCCATTCTGGTTTTATTAAACTTACTTTGAATTAATAAATGCTTGTAAGCCATGTGGATATTGCTGGAAATTGATCATTTCCTAGAAGATCAGCCAGTGGTCTTAAATGCTGAGGCATTCTCCAGTTTCTAGAAATTTTATATCAGGTTCTTTCTTGCAGTTTCTTATGACCACTTACATGGATTTCAGAAGGTTTTAACATCAGATCCAGTAGATGCAACACATAATGTTTTCGCCTCCATGGACATTCTATGTGTTTGGAATAAACATACACACGTTAATACACTTGTATTTTACACACACACACACACATGCACACACACGCACACGCACGCACGCACACGTACGCACACACACACATACACAAATTCTAGTGTTAAGCGGAAAGTTCAATGATTATAGTGCTTCTCACTAAACCTAATGTTATTGTTTATCTTAAGGTTGAAGGAGAAAATTGATTCCTTATACACTTCCACAAAAAAAATGTGACAAATCTATAAAAACTTCAGCCCAACATTACTTCTCTTGGCCCACTTTATGCCCTATCATTAATTTGTTGTAGGATATTACACCTATAATGATTGGGATCTTAGAACAGTCCTAAGAAGGCAGACTCTACCAGTGTAGCTATCAATTATTGAAAACATCATTAATCTCAGTTGACACTAAAGACTAAAAATATACCTAATTTTAAAGATTTAGCAAAATGCAAAAAATAAAATATTTTACTAATAAATTTGTATATTTTACCAAATGTTTATATTGGAAGCCTTTTGAATATGTGTGATATTACATAAGTTTAATGGATATATTATATGGTAGATATTTGGCCATATTATTAAAATTAATTTCACCTGCCTCATTTTATATTTCTATTCTGACTGTTACAGAACTTGAAATGTCATCTGGCTGACATTTTTGGCTTACAATGTAGTTCACATAAAATTCATCAATCTAGAAATACATAAAATACAGTAGTAAAATTTGTGCTACCACAATAAAATACCTATGACAAATTGTTTATTGAAGACAATGTTTATTTTCACTCATCTTTTTTCTGATTGTAGTAAAGGATCAGGTTTTGCAATTTGTCTGATCTCTGAAACAGGCTTGCACTTATGAAAGAGCATTGCCCTTGAGAACTGCCCTTGGAGCCTCCCTGTAATCTATGGTGGGTCATAGATGCAATATTTCCACTGTTCTGAGTCCCATTGCACTGCAAGCAGAAGGACACTCAGCACTTTCACACAGGTAAAAACCACTGCAACTTACTTGACTTAGCACAAAATTAATGAGAATGTCACACCCAAAATTCTGAAATTAGAAAATGTTTCTAAACTGTCAAGGAAAGACACATATTTTTATTGGTTTACACACAGTAAAATCCAAGATAATACAAAGTTTAATCTCACCAATGAAGAAATCCCACTTCTCTCTGACATAAAGAGCCACAGACTTACAGTGCATTGTACAATTACTTTAGTTGCCTCAATAACCTAACCATAACCAGAGTCTAGATTTTAGGTGTAATTTCACTCTGACTTTGTTTCCCAGAAGTCATACATTTTTAGTATAAATGGCTACTTTACCATGAAGTGTTTACTCTAACTCCTGAAGATCTGCAAAATACCTGAAAAAATACAGAAAGATATTTTTGTTTAGTGATTAATGCTTATTAAAATAAAATGGAAAAAATATAATTTTATTATTAGGCTGCTTGTTTTAAACTTATGCTTGTAATATAAATACTTTGTTAAAAATTATCTTTCATCACAAAACTTTAACTGTTTCCTCACTTTCTCCAAACATTTTAACCATAAAAGCATTCAGATCCCAGATGTCCATCATCAGGAGATCTCTAACATAATAAAATAGTACCTATTGTAATGAGTCCAGAATATCAGAAGTACTATGAAAATGGATACAAAGAAGTTTAATGTTCAGAAAGTTTTCAAACTGGCTTGTCAAATATAATAAACAGATGATAGAGCTCTGCCATAGTGGAAGGTGGAAATAGCCTTTGTTCTGAGCAAGAAAAATAATTTCATTAATACATATTCAATTTGCTCCTAAAATGAAAAATATCTTTATCTCAATTTTTCTGCTTTTATATCAGAATATTTTACATCAACAATATTACATGTTTTTCTGACTTTATAAAGTAAATGTGCAATATGACCCCTTCTGTAGAACCCATCATAAATATGATAGATTATCTCATTAGCTGGGAACTAAACAGCTGTTAAAGTAATTGCACAACCAGCATTGTGCCATATCTTTGTTTGTCACACTTTGGCTTACCAGCTATCCCTAAAAGTGGAAATATTAAAAACCAAGAAAACCATATGGTACATTAACAGAAATCACAAAATACAAACAAACAAATGTGAAAAACACCTGTTACCATGACAAACATAATTGCTAAGACAGACACAGGTGTGAGGGTGGTGGCACTTTTAATATATAAGGAACAAACATGCAGATGCTGTTAATCAATTGCCTATTTGGATAAAGGTTTGGAATAATAAATTGCATAATATTAAAGAGAAAAATTCTACCTCTTTCACCTTTAAAACAAAGTGATAATATGTAGAGAGTTCTCCAAGAAGTTACAAGTGTCAGAACTCTGGTACAGCATAAAAATAAAAAGAAATATGACAGAAACAAAGAATGATAAAATCTTTTTACTCATAATGAAATAAATCACAATGAATAGAAGAATGAAAAAGAACAATGGCCTATTTGTTAATAACATTTATACTCATAAAATTAATAAAATTTCAAGGACACAGATAAAATATTGAACTAGAAAGAATATATACTAACAGAATGGTATATTTCCATAGTCATAAACACTAACATATACTATATGGAGAAATCATTTTAAAATTCAACTAGGTAAAGTGTAGAAAAAAACAGGCAATGATGATGCTTTATAGAAAATTAATAGCACCCAAATACTGTGGACTCTGAGAAATGTTCTTGACAAATATATCACGTTTTAATTCTTAAATGAAAATTCATAGGAGATATATATTAAATGATCTAATAACATTATTTGATAATTTACTAATACTAAATGATCTAATGGGAAATATATATTTATGTGTTTTAGAAAAACATATTTGATATTCAAAATGTTACCAAACCACAAGACTGGATGTGTTCACTGATGTAATTCCTTCAAATATTGAATGATGCTTTTACATTATTTCTTTTGTATCTCTCTCAGAGTATGGAAGCATCAGGAACATTTTAATCACAAGTTATGGAGTCATAATTTTCTAATACAAAAGCTGTAGGTGTTTTAAAAAACAAACAAACAAAAATCCTAAAACCAAATATCTTTTGGCTTAATTCAGGATCCACTCCAGGCAAGTCTGATTTCCTCATCCTGATGTCAAGACTAGGTTTGGTGTTCCTCTGGAGAGAGCGGGTTCTAAGGTACCAGACCAAGGTGCTTCAGATCACAAGCTGTTCAGTGGTTGTGGTTTGCAGCTTGGGTGTTCTTTGCTTTTAATTTAATGTCCACTAATGGATGAGTATATCTTCTGCTTATCTTTTTGTGTTTGTGATACCTCCCTCAGCAGAATATTCTCCAAATCCACCCACTTGCCCGCAAAGTTTAGAATATCATTTTCTTCTTACTGATGAGTAGTACTCCGTTGTGTAGATGTACCACAGTTTGTTAATCCATTCTTCAGTTGAGGGGTATCTAGTTTGTTTCCAGGTTTTGTTATTATGAATAATGCTGCTATGAACATAGTTGAGCTAAAGCCTTTGGAATGCAAATGTCCATCTTTAGGATATATGCCAAGTAATGGTATTGCTGGATCCTGGGGAAGATAGATTGCTTTAGCTAAAGGAGAAAACTGAATCTGCCATGAGTGGAGGCTGAACTAAGCAATATTCAGACAGCTGGACCTTGGGACTGCCTGCTGCCTGTCCAGAGAGGTGATGGGGAGTTGTGGAGAAGAGAGAATGACGTGATGTGGTGGGAGGGGGAAGGGACCTTGAATAAGGACATACAAGGATAAAAAGTGTGACTTCTTTGTCCATAATAATTAAAAAAAGAAAAAAAGAAATGATTCAACATTCTTAGTCATCAGGAAAATGCAAATCAAATAATTTCTAGCTACAATCTTAGACTTGTCTGTGGTGATATATTACATATTTAATAAAGCCTAAAATATTGAAGAGACATTACACAGTCAAATCCTAGGCATAGGTCTGGAATTTCTTGATACTTGAGTACAAGGACAAACAGCTGAGATTCAATAGCAGGACCTTTAATCCCAGCACAGGGAAAGCCTAGGAGTGGTGACCTAATACCTTAATTTCATAACTTCAGAGATAGCACTTCCTCTGTTCCAGTGAGTTCAAGGTTAGCTACAAAATAGAGTAGCTCATAAATTTAATCTTAACCTGGATGGGATACAGCTGAAGAGAAGTATATTTAAGGCCTCCTAGTAATCCAGCAGAGTCAGAAGCAACAAGGAACAAAGCTGAGGAAGTTGCAAGACAGCTGGGTGAGAAATAACTGTGGTGTTTTCTCTATCTGATATTTCAGCCTTTCCATGATATTTGGCTCAGAGTCTGTATTTATACAATTTGAAGTAGTATAATACTGGAGTCTGAATTAAAAACCAAAACTCCTTACCAGTCAGAACAACATGTGACCTGAAAGAGTATTACCTGCTGGTTAGTTATTTGAGTTAGCCTCCAGCTTTAGGCAAACCTGACCATACATGTTTCCTTTTCACTTTTATCTGGGTAAAATTTTCACACAGTGGCAATTTCTCCTGGTGGGTTTTGGGTTCTTTCTCTTTCTGGATTCCTTTTTGGGCTGCTATCACATTAGGTAACTGCCCCAATCATAGCCATTTGAATTGTCACTGACCACTAGTATAGTGGGAAATCAGGAACTATATATGTGAACGATCCAGTCAGAGGACTGGAGAGGAGTGGGACGTGGTTAACTAGAAAGGATTCCGGAAGTAGACCTTCAAGGGAGTGGACCAGGACAGGAAGCCATCATTCTCTCGCGAGAGTTCCCAACCGGGTGCACAGTTCGGCCCAGCTGCACGGGAGTTCGGAGGTACGGTGTGGGGAGGAGGAGTTTTCCTTAGAAAGGCTCTGGTGCGCTGCAACCTTATCCTTTCATTTTCTCTTAAAACTGTCTCTGTTTTGTGATTTTAACAAAATAAACCCCATTTAAAACATATCTCACGGAGGGTTTTTACCGCGATACACTAGATTGGTGAGTACAACAGATTTTTTTTTTAAAGAAGGGGGGGTTAGTTTATGGCAATGGAGGGTACTTGGTGTTCTTTGGTCTTTCTCTAGATTATTTGATATTGGAACCAGTAAAGGGAATGATAAATAAAGTAAATTGAATGAACACCATCCTGTTTATTATGAACATTGTTTTGTTTAATTTCTGTTTTATCATTGAAGAAATCAATTAATGGGATTGGCATGAAAAAAAGTCGTTTAAAAATGTTTGTTAAGAAGGAACATAAATCACTTTACTCACCCATCATCTTTCAATGAAATAAGAATGTTTTTGCTTCAAGTCCAGTAATGAGTGAATACATCCCCTGCTTGTCCTTCTGAGTTTGTGAGACCTCACTCAGGAGGATATTCTCTAAGTCCATCGATTTGCCAGTGAATTTTAGGATATCATTTTTTCTTACTGATGAGTAGTACTCCATTATGTAGATGTACCACAGTTTGTTAATCCATTCCTTAGTTGAGGGGCATCTAGGTTGTTTCCAGAATTTTGCTATTAAAAATAATGCTGCTATGAACATAGTTGAGCTAAAGTTTTTGGATTGTGAATGTGCATCTTTAGTTTATATGCCCAATAGTTTCATGGCTGAATCCTTGAGTAGAGTGATTTCAAGATTAATGAGAAACTACTATACTGCATTTGAGAGTGCCTGGACAAGTTTACACTCCCACCAACAATGGAGGAGTGTTTCCCTTGCTCCACATTCTCTCCAGTATAGGCTGTCATCTGTGTTTTTGGTCTTAGCATTTCTGAAGAGTTGCTTAGCAAAAATTTATGGTGCATTTGTGGGCATTAGCTGTGACTTATTGTGCTTTCTTAATCTGTAGTTGAGCCTAGCCTGGCTTGGGGAGCTCTGGATTTTATTTTGTATGATTCATGTATTTTAGAGAAAAGAGAAGTTTTATTACTATATAGGTATTTTTTGGTATCCTGGATATTTTACTCCTTTATATAACATTTGATATTGATTTTTTAATAAAACAATAAAACCCCAAAAAAGAATGATTATAAAGATACTCAAACACAAACAGAGGAGTATAAAAAACATTTGTCAACAATGTAATCTAAGGCTAGAGAAAAACAGCCTAAAGTTATCATACAGCCAACATTTATATACCCAGTAACAGTTAAAATATCACAAAAAGATAAAGATATTTAAGAAGTTAATTGGGTTCCAATATAAATGCTAGAACTATAAAGAGTTAAAGATGTGATTGTGAAATATAGGATGCATTCACCAGTTGTAAAACAAATGCTCAACAGTTGGTCATGTTGCAATCAGATCACTCCCTAAGGACTGGTTAGATATGGTTTCTGCTATTTTGGAAGCAGAACCACTTTCACATTAGAAAACATTATGGAAGGAGGATGCTAAAATAATAAAATAAAGAAGCAGAGTCAGGGACATAGAAGTTTCCTGAGACTAATTTTTTGGAGAAGGAGGATATTCTGATATTGAAAGGCAATCCTTATACAGTGAACACACTATTGATTTATGCCACATGGCAGCACTAAATGCTTGGGATCAGATAGAAGAAGCAGGAAAGAAAACTAAATCCTTCACAAAAATAATTCACAGCCCACAGGAAACTTTATAGACATTTTGCAGTGATTATGTGTGGCAGTAAATAGGATAGTACCTGATTTGGAAGCAAGGCAAAAAATAATCAAATCCCTGCCATTTGAGAATGCTAATACACAATTTAAAAAATAATAATACCATTAAAAGCCTTTTAGTGTTGAGGTTTTGTTGTCCTGTGTCTTTGGTCCTAGTATTCTCTATGTCAGTCTCCGGTGCAGCCTTAGCATATTCATTACTTTCTGATTGGAGGGCTTTCTCAGGATATGTTTTACTCTCATTCATATTTTCTGATTCCCCCAGTCTCTTTCATATCCTGCATATCTTACAATGTCTTCATTAGATACATTTACATGTAAAATATCTTTTGGGGATTGGGTGCAAAAGTTAAATTTACCCATTCAACTCAGGTAGTATTTACTGGTATTTCACTAACTGCCAAGTCAATGTTCATTATTTAATTACATTTATTTGTGTTTACAGGTTTTTTAATAACCTTAAAAGTGAAATTCCTCTATTATGAAAATCGATGTTAAATATAATTATTAATTTATATAGTCAAAATAAGGCAAGGTCAGTACCCTTAGAAGATTGGATTTGTGTAAAATTAGTGCTGATTCTTATGAAGGTGATGATAATTGGGTAGGAGAGATCATTTCAAGAAGTATAAATTAATGCTAGAACTATAGAAGGCAAGGTTATATACAAAGAAATTGTAATCAAAGTGTTTCCAGAAACAATGCCTTTGTTGGGAATAATCCCAAGAGAACACCTCTCCCACATGGAGTATGTAGGAGGTGTGGAAAAGGTAGATTTTAGACTAATGAATATCATTCGAAAAGGGACAGACAAGGTAACATTTTGCATTCAGGAAACACCTCAATGGAGACTTTGAAAGCCTCTAAAGTCCCCATTTCAAATCAAGATTTTCCTGTCATCCCAGAGTAATTGAAAAACATAATCCCTATTATAAAAATATATCACTCTGGATGATAGAAAACCTATAGAAAAGAGAAAAAAATCAGGAGAACCTACAAATTATAACTGATAAAGATTACAAAGAAAACCTCTCCGAAGATAGCTTTGAGAAAATATTTTGCTTTTATCTCTACAGGTGAAGAAAAGTTATGGGTACCATCAAAATTAATAGAGACACGATTTAAACTGGAGAAACTTTATAAAAATAAAAATCGATGGCTCATTCACCCATAATACAATTTTTAAATTGTAACAAAAAACCAAGGGTTGGGACAAGTTTTTGTTTTTGTCTTAACAGATAATCAGAAATACCCATCTTCAAGAAGTTAAAAGACCGTGGACATCTAGAAATCTACAACAGAAGGGAGGCTATCCAGAAAAATTAAGAAGCCAAGGAATATTGGATCTCTTGGTACAAATATACTCTACATGGTAAAATTTTTCTTCCTAAACTTTATTTTTACTTACAGGATAAATTGAAGTCCCAGTTTAATTGTAAAACAAAGCTGGCTTTGGAGTTGTAGTGTGGCTCTCTCCTTTATTTTTATTTATTATGAAGAAAGTCCCATTTTTATTCATGTATCCCATTGTTAAAACTCCCTAAACACTCCTAACCACCCCAGTCACTTTTTCTTCTCCCCATCTCTTATCTCATCCACTGCAAGGGCAGGAGGTCCCATGGTCCCAAGGTAGCTAAATTCAGCATCAGCACCAGGAAAATCCACTTTCCTCATCCCAATATCAAGACTAAGTCAGGTGTTCCTCTGGAGAGAATGGGTTTCAAGGTGCTGGTACAAGGTCTTTTAGATCCCAAGCTGTACAGTGGCTGTGGTATGCAGTGTAAGTATGCTTTGCTTTTTAATTAAATCCACTAATGAGGGAGTCTTTCCCCTGGTTCTTTCTGAGATTGTGATATGTCATTCAGAAGGATATTTTTCATATACATCTATTTGCCTGCAAATTTTAGAATACCAAATGGCCTCTGTCAAAAATCAAGTGTTTTGAAAAACTGCCATACTGCATTCCAGAGTGGCTGAACAAGCTTACACTCCCACCAAGAAAGGAGGAGTGTTCCCTTGCTCTGCAACCTCTCCAGCATAGGCTGTCATTTGTGTCTTTTATGTTAGCAAATCTGACAGGTATAAGGTGGTATCTCAAAGTTATTTTTATTTGCACTTCTCTGATGGCTAAAGATGTTGAGTACTTTTTCAAGTGCCATTCAGCCATTTGTAATTCTTTTGCAATTTTTCAGAAAACTTGGCATCCATCTCCCAAAGGATCCAGCAATACCAATACTGGGCATATACCATAAAGATGCATATGCATACTCGAAAGACATTAGCTCAACTATGTTCATAGCAATATTATTTGTAATAGCAAGAACCTGGAAACAGCCTAGATGCCCATCAACTGAAAAATGAATTAATAAACCGTGGTGCATTTATACAATGGAGTACTACTCAGCAGTAAGAAAAAAATGATATCCTTAAACTTGCAGGTAAATGGATAGTTTTGGAGGATATCCTCCTGAATGAGTTATCACAGACCAAGAAAAATAAGCAGGGGATATACTCACTCATTAGTAGATGTTAAAATAAAAAGCAAAAAGAAAAGCATTTCCAAGCTGCAAACCACTTAACAGCTTGGTATCAGAAACACCTTGGACTGGCACCTTGGATCCCACTCCTTCCAGAGAAACACCTGACCCAGTCTTGATGTTGGGGTAAGGAAAGCAGATTTGCTTGGAATAGATGTTTAACTAAGCCACATTGGTACCTTGGGACCTCCTTCACTTGCTGCAGATGAGATAAAATGATGGGGAGAAAAGAAAGTGACTGGGATGAGTGGAAGGGGGAAGGAAGTTTGACACAGGATGACAAACACCAATTAAAGTTCAGATTCGTACTACAAACTGCTCATGGCAATTTTGAGTTGGCTAGCTGAGATGAATCAGCTTCACAGACCACTCTAGCTAGAACTGAGACAAGCTGTGCTCTTTCTTGTTATTCAGAGACTGTACAACAAATGATTCTACTACATATTTTAGAACTTAACAATTAATAATACCTACCTTTTCAGGATCTCTTAAAGATGCCATCACACCCCAGACAGCAGGAAATCAATTTAAGAACATGGCACCCACATTCCCAAGTGGTGGATTGGATGGGTTTTTTTTGTTTGTTTGTTTTTTTGTCTTTCAATGGGTTATGGATGACTGTCATTGTTTAGAATAATTAGTTAATATTTGTTATTAGTTATGATTAGAAAAAAGCTAAACAAGAGAGAATAGACTTAGGGTTCTTTTTTATGAAATAAAAAATATAAATATGATAGGATATAAGGACAGATTATTGACTCTAATAAAAAAGTAATTGCTAGTTTTAAATATTTTACATTGAATTTGATTTTTTTATATTGTGTACAAATTGTGTATATTGATATAAAGTTGAGAATAATTTTGTCACTGTAGTTCAAGGTGTTATACTTATACAGTTCATTTAATAATGTAATACAAATTTCTAGCCCAGGAAAGTTATTACCAATTAATTAGTATACAAAGAAATGCAAGTAAGTAGTTAGACATTACAATCAAACTTACAGTCATATTAGATATATTTTCAGAATCAGATATATTTTAGATGAAGAGGTCTTCATTGAACGCTTCAGAGATCCAAAGAATATGGTATTTAAGATATTTTAAAAACAAAAATTTTATTATTTTTTTGACAATGAGATATCTGCTCTAGGCACACCAATCCACTTCAGAGAAGATTATGAACATCAACTATTCCATATGAGTTGACTTCTTTGTGACAAATGTTAGCCACTGGGCAAGAAACTACTCTTGCCTTGACTGCTGACAATATAATATTCAGTATTTGACAAGGTGGAGAAACACACAATAGAATTGTTGAACCTTACCAAGACAAATTAGAAAGGACTTTGGGAATATTCTGCAGTCTAGAGAAGTCTGTCAGACATACTAGGCCTGTAGGCTGAAGATGGATGCTTCAAAAACACAGAAAAACTTTGGGTGACTATCCAGGTAGCCAGCTTTTTCATTTCTTACATTTTTGGAAGTTGTGATTTACTTAATTTTATTTCCTTACTGGGTCTCTGAGGAAATTGAAGATGAGAAAGTTAATAGTTACAGTTTTCTATTGACAGTTTTAGAAAAGATAGCCACTTAAAAGTTAAAGTGCATAAATTTAAAAGACATCAAAATATAGTTTTTAGTTAGTAATGCAAGTTAGATACAAAGTGGATTGGGTACAATCCTTTGAACTCACCAAAATGAGATAAATAGTGGAATATTTTCTTTGAATTTATCAATTGCTAATGAACTAGATATTCCTCATGCAATTATTGTTTGTATATTATTGTATGTAATTATTGTACCTATTGTATATGGTCTTTCCTAGGTTATTTTTAACTTTCCTTTTTATTTTTGACACAAAAGGGGATATGTGGTAATATATTACATATTTAATAAAACCTAAAATATTGAAGAGACAGCGCACAGTCAAATTGTAGGCAGACAGCTCTGGAATTTCTTGATTATTTGAGTACAAGGACAAACAGCTGAGATTCAATAGCACACACCTTTAATCCCAGCACAGGAAAAGCCTGGGAGTGGTAACATACACCCTTAATTTCATAACTCCAGAGTTATGAAACAGAACTTCCTCTGTTTCAGTGAGTTCAAGGCTAGCTACAAAGTAGACTAGCTCATACATTTCATCCTAACCTAGATGAGATACATCTGAGGAGAACAGTATTTAAGGCCTTGTAGGAATCCAGCAGTGGCAGAAACAACCTAAAGATGTGACCATGAGTGTATCTGAGAAATTTGCAAGACAATTGAGTAAGAACTGAAGATGGTGCTTCCTCTTTCTGATATTTCAGCCTTTCTGTGATATTTGGCTCAGAGTCTCTTCTCTAGCAATCTCATTTGGTGCAACACCAGTCAGAATTTTTTTCTCTTTGACAAAAATTTTATTTATTTATTTATTGTCCTTTATTTTATTTTTTTAAAGTTTATGAATAAAAATTTATATTCCATACTTGGATATTTATAAATCAAACATTGCTTATAATCAAATGTTAGTTTCTGTGAAATTTACATTACTATGTACGTAACAGAAACCAAGCTTTAAGGCAAGTTTGAGACCTATTTGTTCAACATTTTTTTTAACAAAATGAAAGCATAATGCATAACTCAACAGAAATACTAATTTTGAATAACATAAGTTTTCTAAAAAGCAAATATTAAAACTTTGTATATCATTACTTGAAGTACCATATATGCTAAGGGTCATAGAATGAAGGAATGTTGTAGAGCTAATCTCTAAAAATAAAAAAAAAGTCTAAAAGAGAAAACTGAGGTTTTAAATAAGAACAAGCAACAGTATATATAATCCAGGACCCTGTTTTGAACATGAAGAAAATGCTAGTCGGAGTTTATCCATAGTCTTTTATTTTTTAATTTTTGTCATTTGTTAAAATTTATTTATTTATTTTTAAGGATTTTTTGAATAGTTTTTATTACATTTTTATTATGAAAAAGTCCCTTTTTTTTAATCCATGTATCCCATTGTTTAAACTCTCTTCCCCTCCCACTTATCTCAGTCACTTTCTTCTTCCCATCACTTTATCTCCTCCCCAGCAAGGGAGGGATGTCCTAAGGTCCCAAGTTCCCAATGTAGTTTAGGTTAGCATCCAGTCCCAGCTGATTTGCTTTCCTCACCCCAACATCAAGACTGGGTCAGGAGTCCCTCTGGAGGGAGTGGGATCCAAGGGGTTTCAGATCCCAAGATGTTCAGTGGTTGTGGTTTGCAGCTTGGACATGCTTTGATTTTTGCATTTTTGTTTAGAGTCCACTAATGAATGAGTATATCCCCTGCTTATGTTTTTAGGTTTGTGATACCTTGCTCTGGAGGATATTCTCCAAATATATCCATTTGTCTGCAAGTTTTAGGATATCATTTTTCTTACTATTGAGTAACCAAATTAAACAAAAAAAGGGAAAACCTACTTCAATAAAACTAGAAATTGAAAGGCAAACATTGTAAAAGATATGAATGAAATTCCAGAAAATTATAAGCACACAAATTATGAATTTGTTTCAATAAATTGAAGATACTAAAAAACCGATGAGTTTTTAGATAGCAAAATTAAATCTAAATTTAATGAATGATTTTAACAAATGCATACCTTGTAACCTTGAAATACATGAAATACTAATAAAATACTCCATACTAAAAATAAAAAAACAGCAATAACTGAAACAAACACAAGAAAATGTGGACTTACTAAAGAATTCTACAATAAGTTAAAAAGTAAGACAAATCTATATCATATTATTCCATAAAACTTAAAAATATAAACAAAGCCTTTCAAAGTTACAAAGTCAGTGAAACCCTGGTATTAATCATAGTATTTATTTTATCTTATATGTATATATATATATAATATTATTTGGTGTATTTAGATCATACACTCCATCAAAACCAGGTATCAGACATTTAAGGATCATGCCAACTCTTATGATCTCCCATTTACAAAACCACCCATTCATGCTGTTCATTTACTTACTGGAGCATAATTAAACTCCCTGGTGCCAGACCCTTATAGAAAACAACACTTTTCTTACCCACCCCTCTGAGAGTCGCCATCAATGCAGAAGTGAGCAATTGTGTGATTTAGCGATGTTCTATCCTTGAATTCTTGTGTACAATGACATCTGTCTATTTTTAATTTTTTAAAGTAAACTAGTGAGTCAGTACATCCCCTGCATCTTTTTCTGGAATTGTGATACCTCACTCAGGAAAATATTCTTGGTATCCATCCATTTGCCTGCAAATTTTAGAGTATTATTTTTTCTTACTGCTAAGTAGTACTCCATTGTGTAGATGTACCACAGCTTGTTAATCCATTCCTTATTTGAAGGGCATCCTGGCTATTTCCATGTTCTTATTATTAGGAATAATGTTGCTTTGAACATTGTTGAGCTAATGATTTTGAGGTGTGAATGTGCATCCTTTGATATATATATGCCTAAGTGTGGTATTGTTGGATCCTTGGGGAGATGGATTCCCAGTTTTTTGAGAAATTGCCATGCTGCATTCTAAAATGGCTGAACAAGTTTATACTCCCACCAGCAATGGAGGAGTGTTCCCATTGCTCTGCATCTTCTCCAGTGCTGCCATCTGTGTTTTTAATCTTAGCAGTCCTGACAGGTGTTAGGTAGTATCTCAGAGTTGTTTTGATTTTCATTTCTCTGATGGCTAAAGATGTTGAGCATTTTTTATGTGTCTGTCAGCCATTTGTAATTCTTCTGCTCAGAAGTCCCTTTTTAGATCTGAACCCCATTTTTATTGGTATTTTTAAGGCTTTTGGGCTCTAATTTCTTGAGTTCTCTCTATATTTTAGATATCAATCCACTGTCACTTGTAGGTTTGGTAAAAATCTTTTCTCATTCTGTAGTCTATCATTTTGTCTTATTGACTGTGTCCTTGGCCTTACAGAACCTTCTCAGTTTCAGGAGGTCCCACTTGTTGATTATTGTTCTTAGTGTCTGTGCTACTGGTGTTATATTTAGGAAATGGTCCCCAGTGCCAATGTATTGGGGAGTATTTTCTACTTTCTTTTCTTTCAAGATCAATTTGGCTGAATTTATGTTGAGGTCTTTGATCCACTTGGATTTAAGTTTTGTGTAAGGTGATATGTTTGGATCTAGATCAAAAGGACTAATGACAACTTATAATAAATAGGAAAAAGATCAGGGGGAACACTCTTCTACTGCTGGTAGAATTGTAAACTTGTATAGCCATTTTGGAATTTGGAATGGTAGATTCTCAGAATTTGTGAATCATCCTACCTCAAGTCCCAGATTTATAAATCTTAAGCATATTCCCCCTAAAATGCACAATTATACTATGACGCTTGCATAACTATGTTCATTGCAGCATTATTTATAACAGTCAGAACCTGAAAATAATCTAGATGCCACTCAACTAAAGAAGGAATGAAGAAAATGTATATATTACAAAGGGAAGCATTGCTTAGGAGTTAAAATAAATGACAAAATTAAATTTTCAGGCCAATCCATATAACTAGAAAAAAATCATACTGAGAGAGGTAATCCATAGCCAGAATGACCAACTTGGTATTCATGGTATGTACTCACTCATAAAAGACAATTAGCTGTAAAGTGTTGGATAACCATGCTACAATCCATAGTCAAAGAGAGGCTAGGTTTAAAGGAAGGCTCAAGAGTAATGCATGAATTTTCTGAGATAAAATCTTTTACAAAAGTGAATAATAGATAGTGGTGGGGATGGAGACATGATAGATTAGTTTGAGAGGGTTAGGGGAAGGACAAAGGTGGAGCGTAATAAAACTGATATCTTGATGGGGTAGGTTCTTTTCAAGCTTAAGGCTAAACCTTATTCTAGAGAAACTCCCAGGAATCTATGAATATGACCAGGGCTAAGGCTCCTAATCACGGTAGCGAGTTTGCCTGAATGGGCCTTCTCCTGTAATCAGATTGGTTCCTACATAATTATCATCAGAGAGCCTTCATCCAGTTACCGATGGAAGCAGAAGCAGAGATACATAGCCAAGTACTGGGCTCAATCACTGAATACTTTTAAAATGGAAGATGAATTGTATGTAGCAAGTATTCAAGGTTATGATGGGAGAAGTCACAGAGATGGCTGACCTGTTTCTTGTGAAACAAAAAGGAAGTTTAGTCAAAGAACATATAAGATCAAATTTCTGCATGGAGTGTAATACTTTAGAGAGGAAAACCATTAAATCATCTAAATAATAAATTTAAAATTATGATAAAAACCCTAGAGAGTCCTGGAATACATGGAAAATATCTAAATATAATAAAGGCAATTTACAAGAAGCCAACAGCCAACATCAAAATTAAAGGAGAAAAACTCAGAGCAATCCCATTAAAATCAGGAACTAGACAAGGATGTCCTCTCTCACCTTATCTATTCAATATAGTTCTCCAAGTTTTATCTAAAACAATAAGAGAATGGAAGGAGATTAAGTGGATACAAATTGAAAAAGAAGAAGTGAAACTATCTCTATTTGCAGCTGATATGATTGTATACATAAGTGATGCACAGAATTCTACCAGGGAATTCCTACAGCTAATAAACACCTTCAGCAATGTAGCAGGATACAGGATTAACTCAAAGAAATCAGGAGCCCTCCTATACACTAAAGATAAAAGGGCTAAAAAAGAAATAAGGAAATATCACCCTTTATAATAGCTGCAAATAGTATTAAATACCTTGGAGTAACTATAACCAAAGAAGTAACAGATCTATTTGACAAAAATTTTAAATCACTAAAGTAAGGAATTGAAGAGGATATCAAAAAATAGTAAGCTCTCCCATGTTGCTGGATATGTAGGACAACATAGTAAAAATGGCTAATCTTCCAAAAACAACATACAGATTCAATATACTTCCAATCAAAATCCTAACACAATAATTTATGGACCTTAAAAGAACAATACTCAACTTCATTTGGAATAAAAGGAGAGCCAGGATTGCCAAGACAATTTTGCTCAACAAAAGAACCTTAGGTGGTATCACGATCACCAACTTTAAGTTATACTATAGAGCTACAGTAATAAAAACAGCCTGGTTACTGGCATAAAAACAGACTGGTGGATAAATGAAATCAAATTGAGGATCTGAGCATTAACTCAAAAACCTATGACTACCTGATCTTCCATAAAAGGGCCCAAAATATTTTCTGGAAAAAAAGATAATATCATTAACAAATGGTGTTGGCATAGCTGGTTGGTAGTATGTAGAAAAATGCAAATAGATCCAAGCCTGTCACTCTGCACAAAACTCAAATCCAAGTGGATTAACGACCTCAACATAAACCCAGCTATTGTGGCAGAAATTTGTTGTGAGATATGTTTTAAATGGGGTTTATTTTGTGAAAATTATTTATAAAATAGAGAAGGTTTTAAGAGAAAATGAAGGGATAAGGTTGTAGTGTGTCGGAGCAGTTTTAAGGAAAACTTTTTATTTTTATGTTATATGTTTGAAATTTTGTTTCGTGCCTGAAGTGTGTATAGTTGGAAGCTGTGTCACTAGTTTGAAAACTTGTGCAATTGGTTGGGAACTTTTGTGAGAGAATATTGGCTTTTTGTCTTGGAGGTTTATTTTTGGAGGTTTATTTTTGGAATTTTTTTTTTAGTTAATTATGTCTTGTTTGTTTTTAGTTTTTGACGCGATTGTTATAGTTTTTTGATTTTTTGTTATATTTTTTTGTTTTGTTTAAATAGGAAGGTTTTAAATTAGGTATAAAATTATATATTATAGGGATCATCATAAGACAGTGTCTGGGAAAGAGAAAAGTATTAATATAAGCGAGGTTAAACTATTGTTAACTAACAGAAACTATAAAGTATAATTTAATATTTAAAATGTTGATATAAGAAAATGTATAGGGATTGTTTTAAGGCTGTTAATTTTAAACAATAGAGTTTTAACACTTGAGTGTCTTTGTTGAAATGTGAAGTAAAAATAACTTTAATCATTTAATTTTTAAAACTGTTAAGACTTGAGAAAGAAAATATATATTTAAAGTTGGAAGCATGAAGTAACTTTTAGAATTTAGGAGAAGAAAATGACAGTTAACTATTTGGACAGTCATTTATTATTTTTTTGTATAATGGGAGCATTTATTTGTGTGGTTATTGGCCTATGATATTTGACAAGTTTTTATAGAAGTAGCGTATTTTTTGGTAGGACTGTCTTATTTTGGCTAGGTAGGCTTTGGTAGTTTTTATTTTTTATTTTGTAGGTTTATTTTGAACAGTGAGCATGCTGACAGCAGTTGGGGCAAGTGTAGTCTTTTGTCTTTTACGTCATTATTTGTCAAACAAGACAATTTTTTTGTAAGATGTCTATGATGTTTAATATTACTTTGAGAAAGGAACGGTGATGTCAGGAGTTGTCATATCTTTTAAGGCCAAATTTGAATGTCATATTTTTTTGGTCTATGAAGTGGTTGAAGACGTCTATTTATTTGGTATATTTTGACATGTTTTTGAAAAGCCTGAGTATTTTGACTGTTAGGTGATAAATTTGAGTAACTATAATTTGTAATCTTAATTAATTAAGAAAGTGAGGCTAATATTGTAAAAATAGGCATTTTAAAATGAGTGTATAGTTTTTTTAAATAATTTTAAGTATAATAATTTTAGGAAAATTGACTAAAATATATATTTTGTATTAAATGACAACAATATCTTAATTATATATCATTATATATAAAAATATATTTAAACAGATTTATATAAAACAACTTGTGTGTATAGTATAACAAATGTTATGATTATCATAAATAATTAGAGGTAGAAATTGTATTATGGAAATGACAATGTACTTAATATATACCAATGTGTAAAATATTTTAGACAGAGGTAGACACGTGTAAAATAGGGCAATTATACATTTAACTTTGTATTAATAT